>NQII01009549.1:0-49139 GCA_002778355.1 Clitarchus hookeri | reverse complement strand
CGGACCCGACCCACCGCTCACGACAAATTACACCTACAGTCCACTCACGGTTACTTCACACTTACCTGAAGCCCTGATAAAGTTCTACTTTCAGGATATTCCTCCGCCTCGTACAAACAAAACTATAACCGAGTCCAGATAATTACACCAAAGGACAGCGCACCGCATTCGTGCGTAATAATATTTTCCATAAGAAGTAATGCTTACCAACACATATATTTTCTCACTGTTTGTATTCACTTATAAATGAAATATTATAATTTATGGATAAAATGTAATGTAATTTAAATATCAATTTAACAAAAAATAAGGTACTTTGAAGTTACCACGAATATAAAACGCTTGCGATTCACAGGATATTTAAGAAACAAACAAACACGTCATACATAGGCTGATTTTCAAAGGTTTTATTCAAAAGGTGTGAAGAAACAGCGAATATACTATAACTCCTGAGTACACTGCCAAGTCGCTTCCCTTAAACACTTTGCTTTCTCATATAGGAAAATCGTCTCAATTTGAACATTAAATATAAATGTCATTGTGGAAGACATTAGAGGTTTCCTCTAGCATGAAGTAAACTTTAAACCTGAATTAATTAAAATGGAGCCAAATTAGTGGAAACTTGTGAAAATGGCTTCACTTGAAGCAACTGTAGCGCACTGATTATTAGAGTAGATACATTTCACTGATTTACAGGTTTATTCGCAACGTTGTAAAATAGACCGATGAACAGCCTTTATTTCGATATCAGGTACGATATTAACTATATCCGCAATTATTAAGGAATTAAAAATTAAATTCATGAGGTAAGACATCGACAAGAAATACTTTTCGTATAATTTAGTATTTAAAAACATCGAAGTCTCCATCTCGTGCACGAGTGAACGAGAAAAAATCAAAACATTTCATATATCGTGTCTTCAGATGCGGTTCTCAATACCACACAAAGAAAAATGTAATTTCATTCGACTGATAGGGAAATCTATAACAACTTCTTAACTGACACCCGGCGACTAGTGTATCCCTGGCAGATATCACTGGTTTGGGTTTACAGTGTATCACTAATAATTCTTTCCGTTTTTTCGTGACACCAACGTACAACCAGCCAAGTAACTTAAGCTAGCAATTTCCCATTTACTTCCCTTACCCCTCGCATTAAGCCTAGTTGCTCACGTGTTCGGCCCTGTTAGAAGTGGAGGTGATGGTGAGCATAACAACATTTTGAAAAAATTTTCGATGTATTTCTCGAACTCAAGTTTCAAGGGTAGGTAAAGGTCAAGGTTGTGACATCCAACATGTTAGCAACAATACCCAACAGGACCGACGTTTAACCGAATAAGAGAGCATGTACTACTGGCCAATCGGCTCGTCTTTCCTCTCTAGTGTCCGAAAACAGAACTTTCATTTTATGCTACTGTCTCCACGGAAAAACCGCCTAAGAATGGAGTAGAGTGGACAGATTTGGGTGGCTCTTAACATCAAGGTCTTGAGAGCCGATGAGGGTAAAGCGAGTTGAGTCTGGAGCAGCGCCGGAATGTAAGGGCAGGGGAAGCGGGAGATCGCTGAGAAAACCCGCTGACGAGCGGTAAATGCCAAATAGAAACCTTTGTGAGAACTCTGGAATAACGGTATCATTAAGAAAGTGGTTTTTGGAACATAGAACACACACGTGGTGTGTGTTCCGTTTGGTGTACCGTTTGGAACATTCACGGTTACTTCACTCTTTTCTGAAGCCCTGCTTATGTTCTACTTCCAGGATATTTCTCCGCCTTGTGCAAACTAAGCTTAACTAAGTCTATAAAATTACACCAAAGGACAACGCACCGAATTCGTTCGCACTCAGTTGTAATAATATTTTGCATGATATATATTTCTTTCTAGGCATTACCAACACACGTGTATTCCCACTGCTTTAGTTTGTATTTATTACAGATGAAATATTATAATTTATAAATTAAATATATGTAGTACTTCAATTTAATGAAAAATAAGCTAATGTTATGTTAATAGAAGTATAAAATCCTTGCGATACATGGCATATTTAGGAAATAACTACAAACGTCATATTTGGGGTGATTTTTCAAAGGTTTGATTTTAAAATGTGAGGAAACTGTGAATAAACTATAGACGAGAAACAAAGAAGTAAGAGAGAGAGCTGTGGTCCGCAGTTCGAATACCCACCCGAGTTTTGCAATACTGGCAGCCATGTTTGAGGCGTGAACTTCCGACTCTGTATTCTCGTAAGCAACTGTCGCGATGTAAAAGCAACGCTGAAAGCAAATCGTTGTGAAGGGACCTGAGTTTGAGACTTGGAATCATACGAAAGAAAGGAAACAAGCAGTACTACGGTAGGTCATTTCGAATTATACGATTTAAGTCGGTCTGATGCTAAATTCAAAATGGACACCACGTAAACATTTTAATTTACTATGCTATATTTACAATACTATGTATTCTATTCCAAATTAGCTTTTCATGTTGGCAGTTATTATTGCAACATCTACACAGCACCTTCATACGCCATTTTGTAAGATAGCCCCACATTAAAAAATAAAAGGTTATACTGTCATTTCTCGGGAAACAATACACCTATTCCTATCAAATTGGCAGCCGACGAGCGCTGTAGGCCTTGTAAACTGGCATGTTTTACGTGGTTTGGACAGAGATTTTCAAAATGGCAGCAGTATAAATATTTTGGCTTAGGCTTGTTCTAATTGGCCATTTATTATAATGGCATTTTAGTATTTAGTAGCGTCTAATTCAGAAACGGTTGATAGTCACTTCTTCAAAGATGGTTGCAATTTGGTAATTTAGTATTTTAATAAGTTTCATTGCATACTAAACACTAAATAGTAAAATATCAAATACGTCATCATTTAAGTCGACCAATTCTGGTCACATGACCCTTTAGTATACTAAAAGTGCCAATTTTAATACTGCCTTGGTAAGGTAGATCTACGAAACTATGTAACAAATTTAAATTTAATTTGGTATGCTCACCGTATCTATTACAACCACGTGTCTACTCAGAGCCTATATTCTCCATTATTATGTAATATAATATCATTTTTGAAATTAACTTTATCTGACATATTTCGGAGAACAATTAACCAATAACCTCCAAATTCAGGAGACAAGTGCCGCCAAGTTATACTTTTGCTGTTTATCCAAATTTGTAAGTTGAGGGGATAAGTCACGTAATTTCTACTTAACAGCTGTATAAATATTTAAGGTTAGAATGCTACATGTCCTAAATAATTTCATCCCAACTTTATATGTTGGAAGTGTCTACTAGAAACATTAACTGTGCTAATACATAACATTTTTGTCCTCGCCAAATATTAATATAACACCACATAAGTAAATGGGGCTTTTATGCCTTATGTTGGGGACCAGTCAACCATTTTCCTCCAAATTTTGCACGTAAGTAATTCTACACTAGGGTATGTAATCTCAAATTACTTAAGTGACTCACATTCTTAATTTTCAAAATGGCTGCCAAGTAAAAATTTTAGGTTAGTGAACTTATGTTCCAAAACATCAGACTGATTACAACATTAGTTGACACTCCTATTCCTACCTCCGTAATGCAGTTGGTTTCATACCAACTTTTGGTAGGGGGTTCTGAGTTCAAGTACTGGGAAAGAAATTTATATTTTAATTGTTTCACCAGTATTGCTTAAGTTTCTGCTTACAACTCAAATGATATCTTTGTTATACACTGGAGAGCCAAAAAAACTGGTATAAGCGTGCGTATACAAATAACAGAGGTATGGAACCAATCAGAGTAACGCGATGCAGTCGGCAGCGCCTATATAAGACAACAAGCGTCTGGCAAAGTTGCTAGATCGGTTACTGCTGCTACAATGGCAAGTTATCAAGATTTAAGTGAGTTTGAACGTGGTGTTATAGTCAGCGCACGAGAGATGGGACATAGCATCTCCGAGGTAGCGATAAAATTTGGATTTTCGCGTACGTTCATTTCACGAGTGTGCCGTGAATATCAGGAAGCCGGTAAAACATCAAATCTTTGACATCGCTGCGGCCGGAAAAAGATCGTGAACGAACGGGACAAAGGACGACTGACGAGAATCATTAAACGTGACAGNTGCAACCATTTTCTCAAATTGGCGCAGATTTCAATGCTGGGGCATCAACAAGTGCCAGCGTGCGAACTATTCAACGGACCATCATAAATTATTTATTTTGCTTTCTGTTTTTAGCATACTTTCAGAAGTAAAGAAAGGCTTATGAGATAACTTTCCCGTCTGTCTGTATGTGCGTGTGTGTATGTGTGTGCTGTGTGGGTATCCCACCTTTGAATTTTTAACGCCTTAACCGGATTTCACCAAACTCGGTACACATCGAATACCAAGTAAGGACACCTAATTTTTATAGTTTTTGAGCACGCCGGGCACTTACTTTCAAAATGGCAGCCATTTTAACATTTAGGGCTGTGTGTTATATCTCGAAAACCATTCAACCGACTTTAACTATATTTGTATTCTTACAGCTCAAGCTGTAAGCATTAAATAAAGAGGTGAATATTGTTTTTGGTCCTCCATTTTGGGAGATAGCACCACATGAAAAAAAAAAAAGCTTTTATGTTATATCTAGAAAACTACTGATCCTATTTACGACAAATTTGGCACGTAAATACTGAAATGATTTAACATGTAAATGTAAGCAGTTGAATATAATTAGACACTTTTATTCAAAATGACGGCCATACAAATATTTAAGGTTTATTATGTATAACTACCTTGCATTCAGCCAATTTCAACCAAATTTTGTACCCTGACAGTATCTATTACAAGCATAAAATAAACCAAAAACCAGCTTTTGTCCGGCATTTTGTAAGATTGCGCAACATGAATTTAAAAAAATTTTAAGTCATATCTCGGGAAACAACTAACAGCTTGCTACCAAATTTCGCAATCAAGTAGTACTGCCGCAGTTGATATATAAAAATTTATTTCAAGTTTGCCAGACACCTTTTTTCGAAATGGCGGCTATCTAGTTATTTCAGCATAATATGCCATATATTCGAAACCATTTAATCAATTCCAACTTAAATTTAAATGTTTGGAGTATATATAACAAACATAAAATGTAACTATGCGGAGCGACTTTTGTGTTCCATTTTGTAAGATAGTGCCACACGATTAAATAAAGGTTTTATGCATATTTCGGAAAACAATACGCCAATTCCTAACAAATATTGCAAACAAGTAGTACTGATGTAGGTTATGATAACTGATATGTTTGAGGTATGTCACACACTTATTATCAAAATGACAGCCTTAAAGCTATTTTAGTTTTGCATGTTACATCGTCGAAAGCATGTAATTCATTCCATTGAAACATTGTATGATGGCTGTATATATTACAAGTGAACACACAAAATCTCTTTCGTTCGCCATTTTTTTAAATAATATCACTTGACAAATTTAAATTATGTTATCTCCGAAAAAAACCACCAATTTCTATCAAATTAGGAAACAAATATCACTATGGCAGACAACGTATTCTGATTATTTATTAGAGGGTCAGACACACATATTTTCAAAATGTCGGCCATATAAAAATTTTAGCTACGAATTTTTTATCTAGGCAACTGCAAAACAAATTTCAACTTAACTTTGTATGCTGACATATCTGTTATATCCATCGAAATCGTCTATGCGAAACCTCATTCTCTGCCTTTTTTAAGATAGTCCTACATGAAGTAATGTAGCTTTTATGTCGTTTCTCGGAAAACAACAAATCGATTTCTTTCATATTTGGCGAAGAAGTTGTTCTGTGATAGGCAATATTAATTTATATGTTTTAAGTATGCAAGTCCCATATTTTCTGAATGGTGCGTAAACAAACATTTTGACTTAGTGTGATATATCTATGAAACTATGAAAGAGATTTAAATTTAATTTTGTGTATTGTATCTATGAAAATAATAGAATGTGATAATTGTATATACTTTTGCCCTCTATTCATAAGATTGTCACATAATCAATGGAGATTTTGTGTCACATATCGAGAACCAATCAACCCATATGCATACAGAAATCCTCCTTTGTCGGATTTTTTTGCATATTAGTGTCAGGTGAATAAACTGAAAATTTTGGCATATTTGCGTAGTAATTCGACTAACTTCCACAAAATTTTGCACACTTACATAAGGCCATGTAAAGTTACATAATTTAAATAGCATCAGACAATATTTTTTTTAAAATAGTGGGCATATAAATATTTTCATATGTTTGGCATATCTATTTAGCAATTTAACAATTTCAATCATACTTTTTATGCTGACATTATATATTACAAACATCGTGTACAGAGCCTCTTTCTAAGTAAATTTGTAAGATAGCCCCATTTAAGAAAATGAGGTTTTAATGCCATTTCTCGGACACCAATCAACTGATTTCCATCAAATTATTTCCGCAAGTATCATTATGGTAGACCATGCAAACTTACGTATTTTAGTGGCTCAGACACTTATATTCAAAATGATGGCCGAGTAAATATTTTAGGTTAGTGAACCCTATCATTAAAAACATTACACTGATTGCATCCGAAGTTGATGCTCCGAATCCTACCTCCGTGATGCAGTTGGTTACAAGCTCACTTAATACATCGAGCTTTTCTGAATTCGGATCCCGGGTAAGTCATTCGTGTATTTTAATTGTATTTGTACTGTTTCGTATATCTTTAGTGATATTGCTGTCGATGAGACGTCAATGCCTACCTACCATCTAAGCTTCCAAGAACTTCACTAAAATTTATTTCCACCCATGTAAAGGAAAGTATGCTCATTAGTTATCAGTAACTTCTTGTTTGCATGCAAACAAGTTTAAGAATGAGCAGATATGTAAAATGTTTTCTTTTCTAATAATTTTACAGTTACACAAGACCGACGCATGAATAAAGTTATCAGGTTCACTTTAATGCATTGTTAATTTTATGTGTGGTGGAAGAATACACAATAATAATAATACAAGTATATCTTAAGCAGGGTTTTAAAAATTGCTCAGTTTACTGTGAACAGCCTATAAAAAGATGTCAAAGCCTACCTACAATCTACACTTTTAAGAACTTTTCAAACCTATTTCCAGACATGTAAACGAACGTAGGCTCATTAGGTGCAGTATATTGGTAACTTGTTTTTGCTGCTAATGTACACTGAAGAGCCAAAAAAACTGGTATAGGCGTGGGTATGCAAATAGTAGAGGTATGGAAACAATCAGAGTGACGCGATGCGGTCGGCAGCGCCTATATAAGACAATAAGCATCTGGCAAAGTTGCTAGATCGGTTACTGCTGTTGCAATGGCAGATTATCAAGATTTAAGTGAGTTTAAACGTGGTGTTATAGTCGGCGCACGAGAGATGGGACATAGCATCTCCGCGGTAACGATAAAATTTGGATTTTCACGTACGACCATTTCCCGAGAGTACCGTAAAAATCGGGAATCCGGTAAAACATCAAATATTCGACATCGCTGCGACGGAAAAAGATCGTGAAAGAAAGGGACAAAGGACGACTAACGCGAATCATTAACGTGACAGATGTGCAACCATTTCTCAAATTGGCGCAGATTTAAATTCTGGGGCATCGACAAGTGCCAGCGTGCGAACTATTCAAAGGACCATCATTGATATGGGCTTTCGGAGCCGAAGGCTTTCTCGTGTACCGTTATTGACTGTACGACACACAGCTTTACGACTCTCCTGGGCCCATCAACGCCGCCATTGGACTGTTGATGACTGGAAACACGTTGCCTGGTCTGACGAGCCTCGTTTCCAACTGTATCGAGNATGACTCTCCTGGGCCCATCAACGCCGTCATTGGACTCTTGATGACTGGAAACACGTTGCCTGGTCTGACGAGCCTCGTTTCCAACTGTATCGAGCGGATGGACGTGTACGGGTATGGAGACATCCTCATGAATCCATGGACCCTACATAACAACAGGGACTGTTCAAACCGGTGGAGGCTCTGTAATGGTATGGGGCGTGTGCAGTTGGCTTGAAATGGGACCCCTGATACGTCTAGATACGATTNGACCATCATTGATATGGGCTTTCGGAGCCGAAGGCTTTCTCGTGTACCGTTATTGACTGTACGACACACAGCTTTACGACTCTCCTGGGCCCATCAACGCCGCCATTGGACTGTTGATGACTGGAAACACGTTGCCTGGTCTGACGAGCCTCGTTTCCAACTGTATCGAGCGGATGGACGTGTACGGGTATGGAGACATCCTCATGAATCCATGGACCCTACATGACAACAGGGACTGTTCAAGATGGTGGAGGCTCTGTAATGGTATGGGGCGTGTGCAGTTGGCTTGAAATGGGACCCCTGATACGTCTAGATACGATTCTGACAGGTGACAGATACGTAAGCATCCTGTCCGATATTCTGCACCCATTCATGTCCATTGTGCATACCGATGGACGTGGACAATTCCAGCTGGACAATGCAACACCCCACACGTCGACAGTTTCTACTGAGTGGCTCCAGGAACACTCTTCTTGCTTTACACACTTCCATTGGCCACCAAGATCACCAGACATGAACATTNTACTGAGTGGCTCCAGGAACACTCTTCTTGCTTTACACACTTCCATTGGCCACCAAGATCACCAGACATGAACATTGTTGAGCATATCTGGGATGCCTTGCAATGTGCTGTTCAGAAGAGATCTCAGCCGCCTCGCACTCCTATGGATTTGTGGACTGCCCTGCAGGATTCATGGTGTGAATTGCCTCCTGCATATCTTTAGACATTAGTCGAGTCCATGCCACGTCGTCATGCTGCACTTCTGCATGCTCGCGCGAGCCCTACACGATATTAGGCAGGTGTACCGGTTGTTTTGGCTCTTCAGTGTACATGTTTCAGCTAATGCGTCAGTTATGTAAGGAAGTGATGTATGTGGTGGATCAAATCATCAGTGCAATGAACGAAGCTAAGTAGAGTGCAGAGCTACAATATATTGCAAATACAAGGAGCCTCCCGGCCTTCGTCCTTTTGTATTTTTATGTAGCGCTCTTAGCTTATAGGCCATCCCGCGCTACGATTGCCTAATCGGTGGGGAAGAGGTGTCACGCCCTCTCATCGCAGGTGACCCAGCCATGCACCTGAGGTACCCAAATCCAAAGCCCCAACCTGATTCACAAGTACGGCCGAGAACGCCCTTCCACAATGTTCTGAGACCCTCGCCCTCAGAAACCAAGCGTGTGGTCTAGCCCGGGTTCTATGCATACCCCTAGTGTTTTACAAGGTCACAACCAGAGCAGGTTGCCGCTCACCGCCCGATCTTTCTTTGAGAGGGGGAATCTCTCCAGACTTCCTCCAGCTTACAAGGTTAACCACTGCCAGCACGAGTCCAACCTCTAGTGATCGGTACATCATAGAGAACCTCTGATTGGGCCAACCCGATCAGCCTGTGCTCCCACTTATTTGCCATGGCACTAGTGGGTTTTCAATGTCCGACCACCCCACCAACGATAGCCACCAGAAGAGGAGGGAATCGTGCGATCAACTCTGAATGGAAGATTTCCGTCCTTATCAAACTCTGTAGGTGTGGACCCATAGGTTCCAGAGTTCTTCCATGTTCTCATCACCGCCTCATGCTGTCGCCACAAAATCCATCCACCAGCAGTGCAGCCGGAGAAGCCGTCATCGGACACTGACCTTTACNCGCCTCATGCTGTCGCCACAAAATCCATCCACCAGCAGTGCAGCCGGAGAAGCCGTCATCGGACACTGACCTTTACCATACTATAGAATTTCTTCACCACGAAATTCCAGTATTGGGCTCCATCGGCCTGAATCCCAAGTGGTCCAACACTCCGCCAAGTGGTCAGGCCTAGGTACCAACTATTGGCCTAAGCTATCACGGCAGATACCCCTGACCAGCCGCGAGGAGACTGGTTCCCATACGGAGACGGGTGGCAGAGTCCAATTTGCATGACCAGAGGTGGCACGAGGATCCTTGGGTCACCGAGGGTGGAGATAGGCTATAAGAGACGCATCATCCACCTTTTCTAGGGCCAAATACGGTAACCAGGCTTGGCTACTATAGCATGGTACTGCCACACCACCTCAAGCGCCTGGAAACCTTCCTCCTTAGGGANCGCCTCATGCTGTCGCCACAAAATCCATCCACCAGCAGTGCAGCCAGAGAAGCCGTCATCGGACACTGACCTTTACGATACTATAGAATTTCTTCACCACGAAATTCCAGTATTGGGCTCCATCGGCCTGAATCCCAAGTGGTCCAACACTCCGCCAAGTGGTCAGGCCTAGGTACCAACTATTGGCCTAAGCTATCACGGCAGCGAGGAGACTGGTTCCCATATGGAGACGGGTGGCAGAGTCCAATTTGCATGACCAGAGGTGGCACGAGGATCCTTGGGTCACCGAGGGTGGAGATAGGCTATAAGAGACGCATCATCCACCTTTTCTAGGGCCAAATGTGGTAACCAGGCTTGGCTACTATAGCATGGTACTGCCACACCACCTCAAGCGCCTGGAAACCTTCCTCCTTAGGGAGTCACATACCTATATCCCCAGTGCATAGCTACAGAAGGACAAGCTTAGACAGCACAATATGGAAGTTAGACTCGCTGGTATTTTGCGAGACATCCATGAGCAGTTCAACAAATCTGATGGTGAGTCTATGCATGTAGTTCATGAAGAGTGACTGAATTTTAACATAGGGGGGTGGTGTGTAGTAGTCATACCACACACGTCCCACCATAGTGAGCCAAGTTAGGTTCGTGGCGTGGTCCAATCCAGATTTTTACATGTGGAAGATNTATATGCATGCAGCATGAAGAGTGACTGAATTTTAACATAGGGGAGTGGTGTGTAGTGGTCATACCACACACGTCCCACCATAGTGAGCCAAGTTAGGTTCGTGGCGTGGTCCAATCCAGATTTTTACATGTGGAAGATGTGGCTGGTAGTGTATTGCTGCGCTACTGGGGCCCCATAGATAGAAAATATGTTTCCTGGCAGAACTGAGCATGCCGTTGTCCCTGTGCAGTTTGAGATGCTGAGGTCGCATGACCTGTGCAACATGATAGAGGCGGAGAAGAAGAAGCTAAAGCAGGTGGAGGATATGTTCCGGAAGAGCATGACAACGAAGGAAACCCACAAGATTCCCCTTCTGGAGATCAGGTGCCTGTCTCGGGAAACGTATGCCCACAACCAGAATATTGTTGACCTCAACTCGTTCTTGTCACACCAAGAACTGTTTCTGCTATCTATCCTAAATAGCGCAGTCAAATTAAGTTTTCACACATAAAAAATCATGTAAAACTTAATTTTAGCACAGTGATACTACTAACCCCGGTGAACAACATAAAAAAAATGCTCTGAATTTATCGTGTTGACATCCTAAATTTTTAAAATTTAGGCCCTTAAATATCATGGGACCTAATATTGGTATTGTTTTACACTATCTAAAAATTTTACGCAGCAGATAGTGCGACTGAGCTCAAGTTTGTCTCAAATTAAAGAGGAAACCTTATCAAACTAATCGCTGTGCAGTCTATATGAAATTAATGTTGCAGCGTATCTCTAGAAAACAAATATGTNGCTTCCTGGCAGAACTGAGCATGCCGTTGTCCCTGTGCTGTTTGAGATGCTGAGGTCGCATGACCTGTGCAACATGATAGAGGCGGAGAAGAAGAAGCTAAAGCAGGTGGAGGATATGTTCCGGAAGAGCATGACAACGAAGGAAACCCACAAGATTTTCCTTCTGGAGATCAGGTGCCTGTCTCGGGAAACGTATGCCCCCAACCAGAATATTGTTGACCTCAACTCGTTCTTGTCACACCAAGCACTGTTTCTGCTATCTATCCTAAATAGCGCAGTCAAATTAAGTTTTCACACATAAAAAATCATGTAAAACTTAATTTTAGCACAGTGATACTACTAACCTCGGTGAACAACATAAAAAAAATGCTCTGAATTTATCGTGTTGACATCCTAAATTTTTAAAATTTAGGCCCTTAAACATCCTGGGACCTAATATTGGTACTGTTTTACACTATCTAAAAATTTTACGCAGCAGATAGTGCGACTGAGCTCAAGTTTGTCTCAAATTAAAGATGAAACCTTATCAAACTAATCGCTGTGCAGTCTATATGAAATTAATGTTGCAGCGTATCTCTAGAAAACAAATATGTATACAAAACTTACAATTCTTTGAAATAATGTCAAACTATTGACTCGAGCTGCTTTAAAATTAACTTTAGGCAAACATTACTCCACATAAAAATAATTGTTGTCCATTTTACGCCATCTCTATTGGTATATCTACTTGTTCTGGGGAACTGATGGTTCTGAAACTATAGCCAAATTACGTGAAGCATGCGGCACTTTACACCCATACTGCTTTTTTCACGTACTCATCGTATGACACATTAAATCTAATTATTTAGTTAAGTTTTGCCTCATATTGAAGAGTACATACACAGTTCAAAGTGGATTACGATAATAATGGCATACTGGAGATGTTTCTATACGGTATAGAAACATACCAAAATTATAAATATGTAAAAGGACAGAAATTCAAGTAGTCACAGTTCAGTACTTGTCAACATGCGCACACACAAAGAAGGACGAAGCATTTTACGCACGGTTGAAGGGCTCTGGTTGACGGGTAGGAATGGCAAATCATGGTGTTGCTAATGCAGGGTAGCAGGATAATTTACATCCACCTTCAAGATGTAACCGGTCGCTCCATCGCCGAATACGGACATGACGTCAATGTTGGTGTCGGCACACTNAGACTGCTTTTTTCACATACTCAGCGTATGACACATTAAATCTAATTATTTAGTTAAGTTTTGCCTCATATTGAAGAGTACATACACAGTTCAAAGTGGATTACGATAATAATGGCATACTGGAGATGTTTCTATACGGTATAGAAACATACCAAAATTATAAATATGTAAAAGGACAGAAATTCAAGTAGTCACAGTTCAGTACTTGTCAACATGCGCACACACAAAGAAGGACGAAGCATTTTACGCACGGTTGAAGGGCTCTGGTTGACGGGTAGGAATGGCAAATCATGGTGTTGCTAATGCAGGGTAGCAGGATAATTTACATCCACCTTCAAGATGTAACCGGTCGCTCCATCGCCGAATACGGACATGACGTCAATGTTGGTGTCGGCACACTTGAAGTTGCGTATTGGCCCAGCCGTACAAGTTGTTTGCATCGAGGTACTGTAAGAAGATGGAAGGCTTGATGGGGTCGTATGTTTCGGGTGCATAGGTATTGTTCGCCACCGCATGTATTTTGACGCACTGGGCCACGCCACCACGGTTCCCTTCCTCGACGAACATGTCCATGTTGTACTCAGTTAGAAGCTCTAGCTCGTCTTCAACATGGCATCGAACGCAAATCCTGGAGCGCTGACGTAATGGTAGTGGGCGGCGAGGCACAAGGGATGTTTGAATGACAGGCGAGCGGTAGTCCAAGACGTGCATAACTTGTTATGAAGAGCTTACCGCTACGATAATCCCTTTGTGGCAGGCGCTGCTGACCTTCGGCAGATTGAATTTCTGCGTTTATCTGAAGAATTTGCTAGTGATTCACTGCACTAGTTTCTCTCAGCGTGACTCGGGGTGCATCGAACTTTCCAAGTCAAGGCCAGCTATTACAAAGGTGCGACGGGCCTCCGAGCCGGGAGTTGATGGGTGGATGAGTATAGCTGGAGTTTTTGCGATAGACGACGAGCGACAAGCGGCGAGAGACGANGTGGCGAGGCACAAAGGATGTTTGAATGACAGGCGAGCGGTAGTCCAAGACGTGCATAACTTGTTATGAAGAGCTTACCGCTACGATAATCCCTTTGTGGCAGGCGCTGCTGACCTTCGGCAGATTGAATTTCTGCGTTTATCTGAAGAATTTGCTAGTGATTTACTGCACTAGTTTCTCTCAGCGTGACTCGGGGTGCGTCAAACTTTCCAAGTCAAGGCCAGCTATTACAAAGGTGCGACGGGCCTCCAAGCCGGGAGTTGATGGGTGGATGAGTATAGCTGGAGTTTTTGCGATAGACGACGAGCGACAAGCAGCGAGAGACGAGACCAGCTGGAGGAAAATCTGTGAATGCAAGCATTGGCGCAGTGAAGAGTGCGATTGGCAGGTTAGACTATTGGACTGGATGTGTGAGTGAAAGACATTACCAATGATGGCAACATACAGACTGAAAGCTAGTTAATGATGAGTATGAGTTTATTGACTTTAATCAANAAATGATGGCAACATACAGACTGAAAGCTAGTTAATGATGAGTATGAGTTTATTGACTTTAATCAAGTAGTGATATTAAGAAGGAAATTTATTAGTGTTGAAATATAGATGAAATATTTGGCTCACTGAAAAATAAAAATAGTAATAGGGGAGATAGATAATTTAACACTGTAAATAATAGCTGTATAAATAAATTAAGAGGTAAATTTATTTATTTTATTTTGACCTCCATCCCTCACGAATTCAGATACACCCCTCAGGCATATTGTAACAGTATTTTTAACTGGCATGATAGTCTTGGAATAATTTGTGGTGTGTTTTTAGGAATAAGTTGGCATCCACCATCAGTTTATGAAACTTCTGATAACTTGCCGAGAGTATCCAAATAAAGTCAGTAAAATAAACAATAACAAACCATAACAATGACGAAGAAAATTTTTATGTTTAATTTTATGATTGTATAATTCAGTAACAAAAGGTTGACTTTTAGAAAATATATTACAAAAATTATTTCCAGCAGCATTATTTTCATAGTTTTCTTACATAAAACCATAGTAAACGTTATAGTCTTCCGATAAAGATTTTCTTGTAAATTTTGCTTCATGAGGCAGTTAAAACTGAAATACGCCTTAAAAATGGGCAAAAATTCCCAAGATTATATTTGTCGATTTTTTTGACATTAAATATGTATTCTAGCAAAATATTTTGCAGTGTTACAAAATATAGACATTCTTCTTTCATATACAGCGCAAGTCGTATGTTTCTGACAATTCTAGTGGCGTCTGTACTACTTTTTTATGAGTTATGTAAGTTGTACAATCAGGTACAGTGCTATGCAGGCAGTTAGTTAGCATCTATCGTAAGGTAAATCGTGAACAGACCGACATCACCTTACAATGTGCGTCTTGGTTTAAATTATAAAGAAACTTACNTATCGTAAGGTAAATCGTGAACAGACCGACATCACCTTACAATGTGCGTCTTGGTTTAAATTATAAAGAAACTTACGCTTATCTTCCCATTTGTTAAATATTATTTACTTATTTAGATTTTGAACATTTTAATGTTCACAGAAAATACGCTTCTTGCTTTCAGGTACCAGCTTATCTACATATGCATACCCCAAGAAAACTTTAGTTGTCATTTTATAAATGTAAATGTATTCAGACTACCTTTTACGAAACGTGGAGTACTCGACCGTCAGTTGTAATTCCAGTTTCAGCAGTGCTCGTGTGAGGTCTCGGTATGGATCCGATGAAGATGCTGAAGTTCAACTAGCAATGAACACACAAGTTTTGCAGGGGCGAAGAATTGGGAGTTCTATATAAGTAATACTTCTGCCTTGTGAAAACTAATTGGCACAAACACTCGTTGCTACCTTTTCTTTTCTTGGGGTTGGTGTGTTATATTTTTATGTGTGGTAAATAAATCTGATACTCGTGTATGTCTTCAAAGTACACTGTATATTCATGCAGGGATATTTCCGAAGGGCGCAATATTACACAAAGAGGATACAGCAATCTACAACATCGCACAACAGTCAAGGCAGACAGTTGTGCAATTCCTCAACCAATGCCAGAGGTCATGAGAGAACTTGCCTGAAAAGCTTCCAGGTTCGCTAGCGTTCAACATGACAAACATATCACCGACAGTAAATGTTCTGTTAACTAGATGGCGCGTTGGTCCGTCTCCGACTATCGATCAGTTTAGACACATAATACATGTAAATGATATATGACGCCCCAACCATCGGATTTTCTGTAGTGTCAAAATTATTGAACACTTTAACACTAAGCCTGATGAAAAAATATTCGATCAGTAGAAAATTCGGAAATTCAGTAAATTTAAAATTCGGCCAGTTTAACATTCGATAATGTAACTTTCGGTGAGTTTAATAATTTGATGCATCTCCACCCCACAGTTGTGCGCCAATTTAACTTGATGCTACGCCACCTGTCAGGGTGCCAATTTAACTTGACGGGGTTGGGCCCACGTTGGGGAGGCCAACTTAACTTGACGCCTCACTGTTGGGAAGCCAACTTAACTGACGCGGGCTTATCTAGGCCCCACATTGGTCGTGACTATTTAACTTGATGCCACGCCACTGTGGAATACATTGTGGCTTATAGGGTCGTAGTTAATTCCTCCAGGCATAGACTATAAGGTGCCTAGAAGGTTAAGGGTATTTCAAGAAGGTAGTGTTTGACGTTTCACTTAACCAGATAATTATATTGTCTAGAGTTTGAACAAAAACAACATATAGCAACACTTCCGAGGTGTGGTACTCTAATTTGGCTACTCGTATTAACTGGGGCGATTTCGTGGTGGAGGGGAACTTCTCTGGGTGGCGACTTGATACTTAACTANATTTCGTGGTGGAGGGGAACTTCTCTGGGTGGCGACTTGATACTTAACTACTCTGCTGTTGGTGCTGGTATTATGTCAGCTGGGGATGAGCTCCGGCGATCTGGGCAGCCGTGGCAAAGGCCCGTGTATGTTGTCGTCTCCCCTGGACTGCTCTACTGACGTACTGATGTGACCGAGGGTCCGATGTGCCCCCGGCCGCCCTCGGCGCGGTTGACCTTTCTCTGGGCGGCGATATTCAACTGACTGCTCGATGGTCTACTGATCTAACCTCTCTGTGCTGTAATAATTGACTACCGCTCTTCTCATGGAAATTGGCTTATATGCTCTCCAGCCGCCCTCCCTAATTGTCGGCACGTGTTGCCTTGTTGGAGGAGGGGGTGAGGTGGTAGGAAACAGAACAAAGCATTTCTCAAAACATGCCTTGGTTCCGAAGGTTGGGAGAGAGGTGGCACCTTTTCCATAGCTTACTCTGTCAGCTGTTTCTCNTCAAAACATGCCTTGGTTCCGAAGGTTGGGAGAGAGGTGGCACCTTTTCCATAGCTTACTCTGTCAGCTGTTTCTCAGTGCGTATATTTTGACTTCAGGCAAAATACACATGATTATTTTGTGATATCTCGGCGCTCAACAGATCTCACGGGNGCATCAGCGAAACGTGTATGGCTTGTGGCGCGTGGTTGCCTCTGCTTGACCTTCCTCTGTGGTGATGATAACGACTGCCACGTGTCTCTCTAAGTCCCTACACTGGTTATGCTGAGAGAAGGGTGGTTGTGGGACAGCACCGCTCTAATACTCCTAATCCATCACATGTAAATTTCTAACGTCACCTGAGAGCTCGCGGATAGTAATGTGGACGTCATCCGGCGACTATGTTAATAAAAGTCAGAATATTACACAATATTCCTATTTCGAATATAATGGGAGCCANATGCCAGCCCAAGAGTGAGCACGAAGTCACAGTTCTCAGGAGCATGGGTCAAACGAACATGTGGCTGTATTATATATAGCCAGGGTAGTCAGGCTCCCCAGCATGCCTTAGTATTACTTTATAAATGAAGGATGCCTCTTGAGGCCAGGGCCCGGTATACAACACTAATGAGAACTCANCTTTATAAATGAAGGATGCCTCTTGAGGCCAGGGCCCGGTATACAACACTAATGAGAACTCACAAGTTTCGGTTAGCTCAAATAGATTTAATTGCCGAATAGTATACATAGTTACATGTATACAACACAAATAAAACCGGACCTGACTCACAAGGCCTACCAGCGGCCGTTACTGTACAAAAAGGCCAAGAATGGCGCGAAAACTTACAAGAGTAATTTAACCTCTGGGTTCGATAAATTGAGCTGATGGAGGGGTGCTGCGAATGTGGGTAAGGCTATTGATAAATTAAATAAAAGTTCCAGTAAATTCCGTTAAGTGTACAGAACAAAGTATGGAAGTCAAACATGATGCGAAGCATGTGCAGCACCTAAGTAAGACACATGGAATCAGAGTGCCGGAGATGGCGCAGGCGAGCGACGTCCTTGCCGAAAGCTCGCTCCACTCTGCAAGGTAACTTAATTAACCGGCCTCATTCACACAGAACTTGAAACATATAAACATAAAATGTTCTGAACGAGTTTTCTTTATCCTGTAGAAAGTTAATTTCTTAATTAAGCACTAATTTAAATACAAAACATAATTATGTGATGCCTTGCAGAGAGTGTGGGAAATTTAGGTCTGTTGAGTTTTGAGGCACTCTACGACCGGAACAGTCAGGTTGAAAGACAGACTAATTCTTTCCCACGTCACTAATNCTGTTGAGTTTTGAGGCACTCTACGACCGGAACAGTCAGGTTGAAAGACAGACTAATTCTTTCCCACGTCACTAATCGGATTGATTAGACACAGAATTGCAATGGGATAATTATAAAGAACACTTCCAATACCCTAGCCTTGCTACTCTACACCTTATTATATAAGCACATGGCTTGCATTTAATCTGCGATTACTTCGCAATCCTCTACGGACGAATTTCACGAACATTTGCCCGTGGGCGATAAATTCGAAGGCTATTACTACACATTATAACACTTAATTCCTATCCTAATTACACAGATCTCTCTTTGGACACCACAGGCACTCGGTATCGGGTCATTACACGTTCTCAAGTAAACGATGCAGACATGCGTCGGGACACACGAAGCGCATGTTCCGCAGGCCGCACTGGTGCAGCNCTGTTGAGTTTTGAGGCACTCTACGACCGGAACAGTCAGGTTGAAAGACAGACTAATTCTTTCCCACGTCACTAATTGGATTGATTAGACACAGGATTGCAATGGGATAATTATATAGAACACTTCCAATACCCTAGCCTTGCTACTCTACACCTTATTATATAAGCACATGGCTTGCATTTAATCTGCGATTACTTCGCAATCCTCTACGGACGAATTTCACGAACATTTGCCCGTGGGCGATAAATTCTAAGGCTATTACTACACATTATAACTCTTAATTCCTATCCTAATTACACAGATCTCTCTTTGGACACCACAGGCACTCGGTATCGGGTCATTATACGTTCTCAAGTAAACGATGCAGACATGCGTCGGGACACACGAAGCGCATGTTCCGCAGGCCGCACTGGTGCAGCGACTGTGGATCGATGAGGTGATGACAGTGGCCCGATGAGGTGATGACAGTGACCGTGCCAGACCACGCACGAGTGGCACACGTCAATTCTATCAGTTTATACCTCCATTCATCGATCCATCCTTCCGAAGCTTCAGGTGATCGAAAGCATTTAAAGTTAGGCTTTTTTAACATTGTTTCTTTTACAACATTGTTTCTTTTACGTTTCTTGTCCGTACAGCTGTGCAGAATACTTACAAAACGAAAAGTGTGTCATTGGTTGGAAAACAAAAACCCCGCCTTCTATTTAGGGGGCATCCATAAAATACATGTGGCGTTTAGGGGGGGAGGGGGTCGAGCCAAATCTCACCCAATCTCACGTGGCGGAGAGGGGGGGTCTCGGCAAATATCACATATATTTTTTTTTTCCGCAAGGATCAGTCTAAAATTGCGAGAAAAGTTGGTTAAATTAAGTAAAACATGTTTCTCCACTAAAATACAGCTAAATCCTAATACACAATGATAATTATCACGGTTATACGAACGCCAAATAGTAGCACAGTAGTACCTCGATTGTTAAGCTGCCGCCGGCCAGCCAAACGCTCGACTCGGCATGCGATACGTTACGATACGATATATCGATCCAAAATATTTTTTTGGGAATCCCTAGAGCATACGAGCCGAGTGGCAGCGCGCGCGGACAGGTCCCGACCTGCTGTATTTACGTCCGTAAGTATTTTGTTAGTCGATGGCTCAGTCAAAGCTGTAACTCATTCAAAATGAGTTTATACCATAATTATTACAATGCATACATTAAAAGACATGTCTACAAGACGAAGAAGTTCTGCCAGGAAGAAGTAACAAAGTTATGGAATNAGTGCTGCCAGGAAGAAGTGACAAAGTTATGGAACGCAGCGAAACAGAGGTTCCCGAAAAAGGAAGGTTTAGTGCTACACGTTCAGCAGGAGATCGAACAACTCCTCAGAGAAGCGGCGGAGAGAAAGGCCTGGACTAATCTGACATTCCTTACTAAAGTAGGCTAAACACCTTCTTTTCTATTTTATACACAAGACAATGTGAAAAAAATGCATTGTTTTATTTATCACGAATTCAATGAAGAGCGCTATTAGTTGTTTTAACTATATATTTGCCTCACACAAAATTATTAAAACCAACTATCTTCTTAATTTGTCAGTCTCATGTCTTCATCGTGATGTTTTTATTCCAGGGAAACACTAAGACCTCCAACGGTGCTTCGGCTGAGGCGAGCGCTCAAAACGTGGAGTGCGCAGGTCAGGCTGGGACGAGCGCTCAGAATGTTCAAAACGCTGAATCCGCGAATCAGG
Organism: Clitarchus hookeri; assembly: GCA_002778355.1. NCBI lineage: Eukaryota > Metazoa > Arthropoda > Insecta > Phasmatodea > Phasmatidae > Clitarchus > Clitarchus hookeri. The sequence goes on along the minus strand of NQII01009549.1, from coordinate 28,526 downwards.
ATGGGACTACTGACCAGCAGCCAAGGGATCAAGATGTTGACGACGATCCTCAACCGGCGGGTTAGTGTTCGCCTCCCTTCGTATGCGCGATGTTTTCTTCCTTTTTTCTCTGTTTAAGTCAAAATTTTCTTCGCTCCACAGGGGCTTCGAAACGCAAAACTCAGCCTCTCGTGATCAGCGACGATGAGTATGAAATCATGTTGAACTCCTCACCATCCGCTGTGCGTCCCACTCCGGCACAAGACATTATGAAGGGAACGATTTCTAAACTGCGTGTGGAGCTGGATTTGACGGAAAGGCGTAAAGGGTCTCTCATCGCTGACGGCACTGAACACGAGAAAGCACGTAACTTGTGGCAGGGAATCGATGATTGTGAAAAGAAGCTGAAGCTTAAAGAAAAACAGAGAGTGCTATGAAGCACAGGGAAAATAAACGGCAAAAAATAATTGAATTGTGTTCTAAGAATCCCGATGCGAGATTGACGCCTCGTGCTGGCCCTGGACGTCACAGTTTAGAAAAAGAGCAGCCTGAATTCCTGAAAGCAATAGTTGATTTAGCTATGTTTGGTGCATCTGCTGAGGAGCGGCGTCGCTGTGAGATAGTTCGCACTGTCCATACGCTTTCAGAGCTCACTAATAAACTAATTGAGCTGGGGTTCAATGTCTCCCGAAGTGCTACTTATATTCGACTGCTGCCTAGACGGGCAGATACATGTGAGGCTAAGCGCCACGTAGTGACTGTTCCGGTGAAGCTGAGCCGTCCTGAAGCTGACCTTCACAAAGCACACTAAGACCAATACTTTTGTGTGAACTCCATAAAGTCTCTGAAGACAGTAGCCTCAGTACTTGGCCCTCACCCCATGACTTTTTTTATCTCAGGATGATAAAGCCCGTGTTCCCATAGGACTCACAGCGGCAAACAAGCAGGCGCCCTGGCTATTGCACGCTGAATACAAAGTGTCGCTGCCAGATCACGACTTTGTTATTGCTTCAAGGCANACTGCCAGATCACGACTTTGTGATTGCTTCAAGGCATAAATTGATTCCGAGCGTGTATGCTCTTTGTGAAGTGAAGCCCAATGAGATGGGTCGGCCAGAAGCCGTCTCATACAGTGGACCAACTTATATAGCAATCCGAAGTGGCAAGCACTCTTCGTCAACTGCAACTAGTCACGCTCAAGATTTGGACACTGTTATAACCCTTGATCCTTTTTACAACTTTATGAAAAACGGCGACGGTGAAGTTAAGCCTGTCCTTTTCATTTCGAGTGATGGCGGTCCCGACGAGAACCCACGATATCGCAAAGTGATCGCACACGCTATAGAGCATTTCAAAAAATATGATCTGGATGCAATATTCATTGTGACTAATGCCCCTGGCAGAAGTGCTTTCAACAGAGTAGAGAGGCGCATGGCTCCACTCAGTCGAGAGCTTACTGGTGTTGTTCTTCCCCATGACTCTTTTGGGACACATCTTGACTTCAGCAGCAGAATAGTAGACGTTAGTCTGGAAAAGGATAATTTCAAAAAGGCAGGGGAAATGTTGGCTGAAATATGGTCTGCAATGTGCATTGACGGACACGAAGTCGTTGCTAAATACATAGACTCGAATAATGACACTTCCAGCATCCCAGACCTTACAGCCGAAGAATGGTACACCGAGTATGTAAGAGAGAGCCAATATTTACTTCAGGTATGTGGCAATTTGTTCACATTTAATAAAGTATTGTTTTCTTTTCGTATGAATTTTCACAGTAGTTTACCTTATATTTTGACCACGATTTCATGTGTGCTTTTTTATATTTTTCTGAGATTTTTTAACGAGTGTGAGCACAACGAATGTATTTTCATTTAGAGTTAAAAATAATGAATTGCTTTTAATTATTGCTTCAGGTTGTGAAATGCGATGATCGGGACTGCTGTAGCCCACACCAGAGTGCTCTACATATGATTATTCACGACCGTTTTCTGCCACCTCCATACCCTATTAATCAGGTTGATGGGCATCCGACGGTCCCAGACCCTGAAGAGCATGGCGGAAAGTCGTTCGCTCCCTTCTTGATTCACCACGGCCTACCGATTCAACCTTTGCACGCCTTCATCAGCATGCCCTACGACCTCTATTGCCCAAGTGTACGTGGTGATCTAGAAAAGAGATGCTGCAGTACATGCGGTATTTACTTTTCATCCGTCATAGAGCTGCAGAGCATCGGCGTGCAGTCCATAGTGCACTAGCTGCAACAGCGCGCAAAGTACGACCCTCAAGAATTGTCACACGTCGAGCTACTGAGCTTCTATGTGCAAGCGACAACGGTTTAGAGTGGCTAAATCAGAGAGAAGTTGAAGGAGCAGATGATTTTATTGAAAACCACATGGACATGTTAGTTCTAATAGTAACTCTTGAGACTGCACGAGTCCCCGTGAACAGAATTAGAATAAATATTCTTTAACAAATTCATGTATTTTCTACTTAAGTATTGTATTGTTTGATTTTCTCACTGTGATTCTAGACTACGTAATTAGAAATCTTAAATACTAGTCTTAAATAAAAATAATCAAGCAAATTATGTTTTTTTTTTAAATAAATTAATCATGGATTAACGTATTTACACTAACAATATGAATTTAGAAAAATCTCACATGTGATTAGAGGGGGGAGGGGGGTCGAAAAATAATCAAAATCGCCTCACATAATTTATGGACGCTCCCTTACGAACATTTTAAGAAGCAATGAAACCTGTCGAAGTGGGGAAACGACTCTGTCCCTATTGGCTAACTGGGTAAAAGGGAGTGTCTGTGAAAATGCTTGGTCAGTTAATGCACCCCCAAAATTTCTGCTATACCCACGGAACCATGACAGACAAGATGGCGTACACCCAAGTAACAACCTCAAGCCGTATGTGTCCGTTTACGAAAAGATTGCGGGTTTCGTAAAACATATTTATGTATAAAAATAAACTTAATGTACGCATAAAAAACTAGAAATGTTTAAACTTACTCCCACTGTCATAATATAACAAACATAACTTCAAAAAATACGTGATAACTATGAATTTATTTACTATAAACCTTTTTTACACTGCTACTGTGATATTTTTTGTTTGTTAGAAGAGAAAAAAAGGGGGGGGGAGTTCAGTGGGTAATTTGCTCTGTGTAGCACGCGTAATGTTAACAGATAGACAAAATGCACATTTTTTGTATTGTGATATATTTGCCTTATTTTGGCCTTCTAACCATAAAAGCTTGTTTAATTACGGAAAGTGGAAGATCAATTATTATGCTTGTTAAAGATTATCATTTAAATAATTTAATAGTGTTTTTATTGGCTGCATAAATGACAGCTTTACATAAATGTGAATACAGTACCTTGTTTTTTTTTATACTTAAGCTGTGAAGTTACTAACATCACTTTCCGATACATTAATAGTCTAGTACTCGTACTCAGGAACTTAAATAAATGCAGTCTTTCTTCAGGGGAAAAAAAAAATCTTCGTACTTTTTTAATGTACTACAAAGCATCTACATATAATAATTTATTGTATTTGTACCCCTGCCAACTGCGGAATATCTGCCATTGGAAATGTTCTGTTATCACTTTAGGAAACGTGGGTATTAACATATACATTCTTCCTTTTCTTCAGCTATAAAAAATTATATGCCTTCTGTTGTGCCCACGGGTATAACAGAAGGAAGCAGAAATGGGGTATTATGTATTGGCGGCTTAAGGAACACATCCAGCCCAGTGGTCAAATTCTATCATTTCTGAGCTAATCCTCCTAACGACCGCAGAGATTCAAACACTTAGTGCAGCTGGATGCCACAAGGAAGTGCTCTTGGTGATTGTCGTTACACACAGTGTGTATGTGGTTGGTCTGCGTAGGGATCAAGAACCCTCGCACACACTGATGTGAGAGCCTTCGGTTTCTGAGAGGACCTCGCTTCTGGCCAATCAGAAAAGAAAGTTTGAATTTTTAATGTATCTGTAAACATCGAAAAATGAAACATCCTAAAAGTGCTGACTATTTGCATTTTAGACAATATTATTAATTATGTAAAAAAAATGTGGAAATATATGTTTCACTTAATGCCTGTGTACAATGGTATAACTTTTTTATTACTTGTCCTTGTAACTCATTTTTTTNGAAATATATGTTTCACTTAATGCCTGTGTACAATGGTATAACTTTTTTATTACTTGTCCTTGTAACTCATTTTTTTTAATAGAAATTTAGCACTGTTTTTTGACACTGGCGTTTGTTATATACTTACATTAACTCTAATTGTGCAAAATAATTATTCTTGCATTGGTAAGCAAGAAATCTNGAAATATATGTTTCACTTAATGCCTGTGTACAATGGTATAACTTTTTTATTACTTGTCCTTGTAACTCATTTTTTTAAATAGAAATTTAGCACTGTTTTTTGACACTGCTGGCGTTTGTTATATACTTACATTAACTCTAATTGTGCAAAATAATTATTCTTACATTGGTAAGCAAGAAATCTAGTTTCTTACTAGCGCGACCTAGTTTCTAATCAAAGTGGTGGACAATATGCGCTATGGTAAAGTTTCTACATCACATTTCTGCTCCCCAGGAGTATTTGTGTCATGTCATCCTGTCAAATAACCATTCACAAATACACTTAAAGAATTAAGATGGTTTTAATTTCAGTAAACAATTATATAGAACAAATAAGGTTACTTTCGTAAAATAATAATTTCCACGGAAAATATGATTTATTTTGATAAAAATCTGCTACAAAAATCTGTCATTAAAATTCTTGCAAGCTACCACACTTAAAAATAAACACAGCTCACCATAACATTGTTCCGAACCAGAAGTTATTTTATCTTTAACTCGAACAAAACGTCTGGTTGTAATACACATTCATTAACTTGCAAATATAAAGAGCAGTCTTGGCTATGTCTATATAGAAAACTTCTGTGTATTCTAATAAGCCTAGTACTGAGGTACTTTACTTTCCTCCCACCATGGTGATCTGGGTTTCACTCCCGGCGGGGTAGACCCCGGATTTTTCGCAAGTAGAATACGCAACAGTCGTTGCCGCTGGGTTTTTCTCGGGGTACTGCCGTTTCTCCCACCATTGCATTCTGTCGCTTATCCATATGCATTACACATCACCCTCATCGGCGCTGATGACCTCAGCTGTTTACCTACGCCAAAATCATTCACGGCCACTGGGGTATTTTCATTAATTAAATTTTTTTGTATTATTATCTATCTTGCATAAACACATTTGTAACAAAAATATCTCACTTTGACATGAACATGTGTGCTATAGACTACGAAAACCTAATGAAAACTTAAACGTTATTCTAGAATCTAGATTTGTCTATAATAATTTCTTGAGTTGCCTAAATTATTTGGAACGTGTAGTACTTTAATTGTTATTATTGCGGTATTAAAGAAAGAAAAAAATGGTGATGACTGGCATTGAGTTATAATAAGGGTAAAAAAAAAATTACTGTTTTCCAATGTTTTTTTTTTTTTAGGCTAAACGTCTCATCGACAGCGAGGTCATTTGAGGCGCAAGTAATATTAATTATATCAGGAAAGAAGAAGGAATCAGCAATAGCTTGTTTANGGCGCAAGTAATATTAATTATATCAGGAAAGAAGAAGGAATCAGCAATAGCTTGTTTAAGTCACACATCCCATTATTCAGGGTAGCCGGGCCGGGATTAAAACCCAGAAATTCCTGAATGAGAGTCCACAGCTTTACCTCTGCGCCAAATTGTTCAGTTTCGGTGTTCATGATCTTAGATATATTTTTCTTAAATTTCCCTGAGTGTGATAGCTGAATTCATATATAAAATGCGAGAGCAAGCCATTATGGAGATATCTATTTAAAACACATTTATTAAAAAAAAAAAAATTATTATGCGACAGCTTTTAAAACAAAGTAAGCTAAAAACACACATAAAGCCTGCATTAATTGTAACGACAAGCTTGTGCAGTATTTGTTATCCCAAGAGAAACATCATGTTATATGCATTTTTCAAACAAATGAGGTTCGTGTCAGTATGGAATGTCATGTTACCTAAGAGCAAATTAAATCCAACTGATAGTTACAAACATTTCAGTATTAGGAATGTGACATGGTGTGCATACGAATTCCCTATGCACCGCGAAAACGTTTTTGTTCATACTGTGCAATACAACACAAAACCAAGGCTGAAAGAATTAATAATAATATCTTTGCCGCATGTAATTCAATTTTGCAGTGATGACAATGTAGGTAGTATTTAATATGTGCAATGTTTATGATTACACATTATTTCATTGAAGACGTAATAGCAATGCATTTATTTTCAAAACTATGCTATTGTACAATATGCATTTTGGGAGTAATTAGTATTGTCTGTTACCTTGGTGTATAAGAAATCTTTGGACGACTTCAAACGTCANAGTAATTAGTATTGTCTGTTACCTTGGTGTATAAGAAATCTTTGGACGACTTCAAACGTCACTGCGAGTAACTAGGAATTCAGTGTACTGTGTTGGTTGAGCTAGAATTTGTAACATTATGGAAGGATTCTGCACGAGCCTTATGTGATACCTTGTACGAATAATTTTTTTCCAGGACTGTCGTATGAAATTTACTTCGCGAAGATTGGAAGTTCGGTCATATAGTTAATTCAGGGTTACTTCCAACTTTTCTGATACCGTGCTAAAGTTTTACATCCAGGATAATCCTTCACCTGGGCATTTTATTTTCGTATTAATAAAAAATGGGGATAGTGTATTAATAGACAAATATAAGGCAAAGGTAAAAAATATTAAATTACCTTTATGTAAACACAAGTATAAAACGCTTGTAATACTTGGCAAATTTTGGAAACAACCAATCACATCGTACCTGGGGTTATTTTCTAAAGTGTGAAGAAACCGCGAATATAATNGCAAATTTTGGAAACAACCAATCACATCGTACCTGGGGTTATTTTCTAAAGTGTGAAGAAACCGCGAATATAATGTGGTGTACAATATTAGGGTTGCTGAGAGCACTTCAAACTGGCTTGCTACAAGGGCTTCTCAGCTTAGTGTTGTAACGACCTCTCTTTGTAAACTTCCTCTCTGCTTTCCTGCATGTTGAATGAGCTTCAGAACTTTTGAAACATCTGATTTTTTAATAATCTAGTAAATGGGTTCACAATAACAAAATCCTCTTCTTAATTAAAACCTGTAGATCAGTCGCTTACATTCAGGATATTGCATAAAGAGGTGTACAGGAAACATTTTATTCATACCTTGCAACATGGCCAGAAACGGCATTTTCATGCCATTATATCTTAATATTTTCGTACTTCATACGAGTTAATTAAATAAGCAAAGGCGCCTGCAATGCACTTTTCTGAATACATTTTTTAATTAAAATTATAGTGTCACCTCTTAAAATCTCATAGATATACGCTGCACGACAGAAAGCCTGCATGTCAGATAAGTACCTTAAGCATACAGCGTTGGTACACTTAATTCTCGAGAAGTTGTTGGCCTTATCGATCGCAGTAACATAACATTAATATAAACTGGCGTTTTAACTATGATCATTTACCTTATGTATTGCGAGGAATTTTTAGGAATCGTTTCACATTCTTATGCTTTGTTTTTACCAAGGCCANTGTATTGCGAGGAATTTTTAGGAATCGTTTCACATTCTTATGCTTTGTTTTTACCAAGGCCATATAAATAAATGTTTTTTTTCGAATATCTTAGTTCAGTATATCAGGCTTGTCATTATTTATAAAATTCATTTTTTCTGAGTAACCACACATATCTGTAGAATGTAAAATAAAATAAGTAACTTCGATGTACAGTACGTGAGCTTATGTAATAAACACAACTCTCGGCTTAGCGCAAAATGTTGGTAAAACTAGTGTAATGATGCAATATTCGTAATTTTTCGGGACTCGGGTGTAAAATTCTTTCGTGTGTATTGAAGCTTTGGAAAGCTTCGTAAATTTTATCGGGTTCAAGTTTAAAGCTGTGGTGACTCGTTTCCCGTGTTTGTTTATCGGGTGGACGTCTGCGGGTTACGGTTATCAGAAGTCCGGATGTGTTTAGTTTCGAACATCGTGGTTTTTGGGGAAGCGTCAGCATTAATTAGATTAGTTCGTTTCTGTGGATCAGGCAACGTCAACAAGTTTTTGTTGTACGAGAGGTTCGTTTCTGTTGACAACGCAGTATCGATAACTTGTTGAGAGCAGGACACGTGCAGTTTTAGATGACGCTGCTGGCAGATGCCAGGCGCTTATCTCTGGAGAGGGGGGTGATAGGCAATACAAAAAGGGCATCTGTCTGTCGCCCTAGGGCAGTCTCTTTCAAGTCAGTCGTCAGGGAGAGTCACTTCAGTCGCCCGTGAGGGCACGTCAGCGCAGTTGAGAAGTGTCATGCAATGCTAGCCTAGGCTACGTTCGGGCAGGACGAGAACCCCCACATCGGCAACTAGACTTTAATATATCATGTCTCAACCGGTGTGGGAGGTAGCCGCATTTTAAGTTTCTTCGGGTCAGTTTTTTAAGAACATCATTACGTAAACGACTGTGGCACTGTTAACTGCAATAGTATATTTAATGGTAAAGGTTCGTACTCTGCATACTGGACATTCGTAGATGAACTGTGTCATTCAAAAGATAAATAAAATATATATCAAACTAATATGGAACTTTTTTCTTAAGTAACTAGTGTTCAATTAACTGAGTCTCGTGTTTCTACCCTGAGCAAGCCGTGGCAACATAAATAGTCGGCAGTAACAAGTGCCGAACGTTAACAAGACGGCGCCCACCTGTGCGGCTGCATTAACATATCGTAACTAGCACGCGAGAATTATACAATATGGCGTCCAACTGTGAGGCTGCAGTTATATTAAATATGCCTTAACGAGACGCGGCACGAAACATTACAATATTTTTTTTTAGGTTTTTTTGTCAGCACTGACCTAGTGAGAGTCAGTAGCATTGGCTTTTGAGGTTTTTTGTCAGGACTGACCTAGTGAGAGGCAGTAGCATTGGCGTGTAATGTTGGTTGTCAGCACTGGCCTATGGAGAGGCAGTTGCAGTGACTTTTTTATAGTTTTGGGCAGACCTGGGTCCCCTTTTGGAGAAGTGTGTGCTGATCCCAGAGAGAGACCAAAGGGCAGCAACCCGCAATGAAGAATTAATGGCATAGGTAGGAAATACACCCTCAACTACAAAAATTGTAACAACCAGTAACTGATTGAAACCAGTAAGGTGAGAATTTCTTTTAGCATCCTCGTCAATGGCTTGTTACTCTTACAGTTGAAGTAAATAATTGTATTATGAGTTTAGTAAAGTAAATAATATTTTTTACCAAGAGTTAAGTAAGTGAATAATTTTTGTTATTACTTGATTACCATGTTATATGTAAATTGTTTTCAAGGAACAGAGGCACAGTGGTTTACAGAACAGCATCATTCAGGTTAGGTTTCACTTTGGGAAAGATTTCTTCCAAATCTATCCCAAACCGAGGGGGGTAATGTAATGATGCAATATCCATAATTTTTCGGGACTCGGGTGTAAAATTCTTTCGTGTGTTTGAAGCTTTGGAAAGCTTCTTAATATTTTTATCGGGTTAAGGTTTAAAGCTGTGGTGGCTCGTTTCCCGTGATAGTTTATCCGGCAGACATGTGCGTTTGTAGGTTATCGGGAGGATGTTTGCCATGTTACGATTTATCAGGAGTCCGGTTGTGTTTCGTTTCGAACTTTGGTTTTTTGGGGAAGTGTCAGCATTAATTAGATTAGTTCGTTTCTGTGGATCAGGCAACGTCGACAAGTTTTAGTTCCTTCGGCGCAGTTTTAATGCGTCAACAAATGTTATACGAAACGAGAGGTTAGTTTATCGGGAGGTTGAATGCGTCTACAGTTTTAGTTCCTACAGCGTATTTTCAAGCAACATCAACAAGTTTTTGTTGTACAAGAGGTTAGTTTCTGTTGATGGCGCAGGATTAGTTCGTGCGGAGCAGTCAGTTACGATAACGTTGTGGAGAGCGTGCGTGGCGAGGCCGTTATCTCAGGAGAGGGGGGTGATAGGCAGCACAAAAAGGGCATCTGTCTGTCGCCCAGAGGGCAGTCTCTTTCAAGTCAGTCGTCAGGGAGAGTTACTTCACGTCGCCTGTGAGGGCAGGTCAGCGCAGTCGAGAAGTATCATGCAATGCTAGCCTAGGCCGCGTTCGGGCAGGACTAGAACCCCCACATCGGCAACTAGACTTTAATATATCATTTCTCAGCCGGTGTGGGAGGTAGCTGCATTTTAAGTTTCTTCGGGTCAGTTTTTTAAGAACATCATTAAGTAAACGACTGTGGCACTGTTATCTGCAATAGTACATTTAATAGTAAAGGTTCGTACTCTGCATACTGAAACTCCGTCACACGCAGACACTTGACACAACGTCTTACAATTTATTTTAATATATATCAAACTAATCTGGAACTTTTTTCTTAAAAACTAGTGTTCAATTAACTGAGTCTCGTGTTTCTACCTCTGAGCAAGCCGTGGCAACGTAAACAGTCGGCAGTAANGTGTTCAATTAACTGAGTCTCGTGTTTCTACCTCTGAGCAAGCCGTGGCAACGTAAACAGTCGGCAGTAACAAGCGTGGGAACTTTACAACATGGCATCCACCTGTGAGGCTGTAATATTTAAAATATAAATGTAACTAGCCCGCCCGAACCATTACAATATGGCGCCCAACTGTGAGGCAGAAATAATATTTTTAATATCGCTCAACTAGCCCGCAGGAAGTATTACAATATGGCGCCCAACGGCGAGGCTGCATTATTTTAAATAATGTGTTAACGAACGCACTGCCCGAAATATTACACTAGTCTATCATTACTCTGGTGTATAAAACATGCTGTCACGTTATTTTTGAAACAGGTGTGGTATTAAACTTAATCTGTAATTTTATCATTTAGTAAAACACATTAAGTTTCCTATGATAAGCCTTTTTCAATTGCGATAACTTCATTTATATTTCCTGAGTAGAGAATTTATTGGTGTTCTTATTACTTTATCATCAGTTTATTAGTCACTTAACATTTCCAATTAAAAGTCATAAAACGTTATTCAAAAAACGGTGCTGGTGACTGAATGGCTAACACATTCACCTCACCTAAGGCAATCTGTGTTCGATCCTTGGCAGTGTCAAACCCTGGTATTATCGCTTGGGGGGAAACTTAACGGAAGTTGCCTGTGATCTCTGGGTTTCCTNCTTGGCAGTGTCAAACCCTGGTATTATCGCTTGGGGGGAAACTTAACGGAAGTTGCCTGTGATCTCTGGGTTTCCTTAGATGTGTCCCGTTTCCTCCGCCCTTTAATGCCAACACGGCACCACACCTGCCTTATGTAAACCATCATTCAGTTTGGGCAGAACATCAGGTCTAGCTTTGAGCAGAGCAACCGACTCCTATGATGTCAACTCCAAAATCATCCATATTGACCCTGCATGATGCAGAAAATACTGGTGGATTATGATTATTATTAGTCGAAGAACGAACACAATTTTGTGAAAATTATGATATTTTAATAACTCAAAACAATCAATTTTCCTAGTAGCTGGGGGAAAATGCAGTTGCTTCATCATAAAATAAATGCTAAAGATATTACTTATGAAATATAATTAGACAACATTATAATAGGTTTAAAACGTAAATAGCTTTTTTGTTTATTTAGAACTATGTATAAACACTTTTTTTTTCCCCCCAGTGTGGTTACTCGCTGGTCATCTGTGGCAGTGTTTGCTTTTGAGTCACGCCCATGAGGTGAAGATGTTAAGAATTCATAATCGGCCACCGAGTAGTGACAAGTGGAGCGGAGCCCACTACAACCAGGAGGTGCAGTCTCCATAAGCCTTTATTTGTTTAAAATCAATTCAAGTAAACCCTGCTTCTGCCTTTTATATGTATTCGTAAGCAACTTTCATGGTAACTCGTTCGTTTTTGCAGGGAAGAGTGATACTAACAAAAGTTATGTTGTTTTAATAATGCAACATATATTTCCCTTAACTTTAAACTCCGAATAGTCTCATGAGAATTTTTTATGTGCAGCATGAAGACGCAGAGGAGCTTCGTGAGTCACTGGAAACAAAGACAAGGGGGGTCGACTCTCACAGAGGATTCACCACATTCTAAAAATCGTTGTTATTTTCCAGTCAGTGTCTATATTTGTAAACCCTGCTGGCCTTACACAAATCAGAACACAAGCTGAATCTAAATTCACTAGCTAAGAGCCTTTATGTAGATTGTCGACTTAAAAAATAACTAAATTGGTAATTTACATTGTTGAATTGTCACTACCAGAGTTACGATGGCTTAGCCCCTCGCATAAATGTTTATTTTTTATACTGGATGTTACAAATATTGACACTCAAACTTTTAGGGATGTTAGAAGAGACCAAGTGAGATGTGATTTATTAAATAAGTATATATAAGAAAATAATAATTGAGGTAATTTTTGATGTGATTTACAGCAGAATGAACATGAAAACATAACATTTATACTTAATTGCAATCCATTACATAATTATTCAAAAGGGAGGTCTCCTGCTTCAATACAAGCAGTTAAACGACGTGTGTAGTACATGTTCAAAAACACCAGGCATGTGCTATAGAGAATAAACAGCTTGCAAGCACATTAGGTGTTCAGCTGGATATTTCATTTCAAATGTCAGAAATAGTATGAAAAAACCGTTGATTTTGATTCGCAATCTTCTGGGTGATTTAAACTTTACTCCAAAATGGATTTTCCTGTATGTTCATCACCTTCGGCAATGGAGGGAATGTTTCTCTGAAGTCTTGAGGTAATGTTTCTTACGTTAAGTATCACAACTCACGTGCCATATGAGTTGAACCAATTACAAATTAAAACCACTCAACAAACATATATAGTTTACATACAGTAGTCAATTTAATTTTCTGAAAATCCTGAGGTTAAGGATTCGAGTCACACTTCAAGCATATATGCTTTTAGAATTAATTTGTGTGTATGTCGTTACCCGATAAGCAGTGTAGCGTAAAAACGGAGAAGGTAATAAGCCATACAACAAAAACATTGTTAAAACATGCTACAACATTTTGTTACCATCACAGTGGCCTGACGGTGAGTAAACAACTCTGCTAGGCAGCTTAACTTCTCGTGGAATTGGCCTGCTCCACCACAACATACCCCATTCATGTCTGGGAGTTTCCACTCCGCCACATACAGGATGTAGTTCCAAAACGTTACTCCGAGAGTAGAGCAAAGTAACACAGATTAACAGATGAGAAAAGCAAGAGTCAAGTTAACTCGCAGAGTAACTTTGTGGAACATCGCCTAGGGGGGAGAAAATATATGAAAAGAATTTAAACCGCTATAATATGGGGAGAAGAGTAGAATTGTTATACCAACGTTGGAAAAAAAAACATGTGTGTAGCAAATTATTAAATTTGTTTGTTAATGTGAACAATTATCTTCTTTTAATGTTATTTGCCCGATCTGGTGCAGCGTACACAGTTGTGTACATTTTACACGTGTGGGTAATATTTGGTCCGTACTGCACACTGCGAAGCTCAATGACTAATGATCTTACCTGTGGGTTTGTGATTCGCAAACCGTCTCACTGGTCTAGGTTGTAATAGGTTCATATAACTGTAGCCTTACATATAGCCTANCAAACCGTCTCACTGGTCTAGGTTGTAATAGGTTCATATAACTGTAGCCTTACATATAGCCTAAAGCTCAAATACTGTGACCACGAAACAAGTGTTGTCGACTTAAGTGTAGCACGCATCATGAATTCTTTTGTTTGCAACGACTAAAACCGTAAATTAATATGGATTTGAAATAGTTAAGAGTGGTAGACTACCAAATGGCATAGTCTTCTCAGAACTGAAACTGTTTAATTTACTTTAAAAATGTGTCCGGTATGTCGATAGCTCGTTCTGCTTCCACTTTTCTCTCGCAGCAAGGACTAAAAACTGATAAATAACGTGAACAAAACATTATATGTAAAGTACCACGCTGAATATTTAGACTGTCTTGCCATTGGCTCTGCGATGATTTAGTTCCGTGTTGTTGTAGTTGTAACTTTACTTTTACGATATTGTCAGTCATACTTNCATTGGCTCTGCGATGATTTAGTTCCGTGTTGTTGTAGTTGTAACTTTACTTTTACGATATTGTCAGTCATACTTCCCTTTGAAACCTGTGCCAATGCCCTTGGTGAAGGATGAAGGTCTTGAAGTTTCGTTACGCGTGTGAGAGGTTGTTTACAAAATTTTTGAAAACAACAGTCAATTACTTTACAGATGTCTACTTTATCAATCATATAATAGTAGGTAAGTGCAATAGTTAGGGGTTTTGTTCGGTAGAATGTATATGAATCAATTACTTGAATATTAGCATGTACGGCCAGCCTCTCTAGCACTACAGCAATTGACTAAAAATACGTATTTCAAAAACTACAGCGATCAGAAAACATCATGTACCAACATTTGTAAAATTATTGTGAATTTATGCATACGCGATTTCCAGAAATTAAAATATCCAGTTCAGTCATTTTTTTTTTTACATTAATTGTTTATACAAAACTGTGGTGTCGTGACAAACCATTCTAATTTAGTTGACAAGTCCTTAGTCTTCATGAAATTAAAATATTATTTATATTACCACAAAAACTTTGCCACTGTTATAAAAAACCTAGTATAAATCAGAGATTTTTTTTCTGAATTCAAGTCTTATAATGTTTTCCTAACAGTTTATAATGGGATTTTTGTCTAGCTATTTTCATGCTTTGAGCTTAATAATTGTATGTGTCTAAATTCCTCGAATATAACTTAAGTCAGCTGTTCAATCAAAATGAACTTCAGAAATACATTTTGGTTGGGTCCTGTGACAGTGCAACACCGACTGAGGCAGTGTCTAAATTGGCACAGATAGGGTTCTCTCCGGCTCTCGCGCCCACGAAATTACAACGTCAGATAGAATGCTCTCTGGTCGTCTCAATTCGTCGGAGAGAGTGCGAAAGAGTGAGTGCACAAAGAGATAGAACTCGAAGTTGTGTGCTAGTAGGCGCTCTGTCGCAATCTCTGACCACGCGCCATATTTGTTTATATTATTTCCGTTTTTAAATAAGGTTATAGTAGCTTTCTGAGCCGAAACCTCGTGGCAGTTTACTGGTAAGTGAATAATTTTAATTGTTTTAAACAACGAAATAACTTACGTAACACATATTTATAAAAAATTTAATACGGGTATCTAACAAAGTCTCGTTTTTTTTTGTTACATTGCTGCAACATGATGGATATATGAAAAACAAAATNCGGCTGGGAGTCACTTATGAAAAAGTGTAACGCTCGGTAACGTTACGATGAGTCACCGAACGAGAGAGAGGCCCGCCGAATGCCTTGCGTCTCTCTCCCACTCAACTATGATCGGTCTGCCGCGCGCGCAGCACTACGTTGTCACGTAAAATCTTCGCCCGTAAAACCGACTTTACAGGCAACCATTTTTTTTTTGTTACATTGCTGCAACATGATATATATATGAAAAACAAAATTATAGTACTTT
Source organism: Clitarchus hookeri (assembly GCA_002778355.1). NCBI lineage: Eukaryota > Metazoa > Arthropoda > Insecta > Phasmatodea > Phasmatidae > Clitarchus > Clitarchus hookeri. The sequence continues at coordinate 12,942 of NQII01009549.1, read as the reverse complement.
ATGTGCTAATAATTATTTTGGTAGTATTATAATTATTTGTGAATTATTTTTTACACCCACATGATTTTTACAATAGCTGTGATTACTATTTTATCTTAACATGATTTCCTGCCTTTCGCTATCAGTTGTCTGCATGACGTCGGAGAGAAATGAGTGTGTGGTTGTCTCAATCCACACAGCTAGAATGTGAGAGAGCGCGAAGCAGTGCTCTCGCCAGGTTGTGCGATAAATCGCTCGCTCGAAAGAGTATTCTTTAAATTGAGAAATGCCCTGAACNGAGAGAGCGCGAAGCAGTGCTCTCGCCAGGTTGTGCGATAAAGCGCTCGCTCGAAAGAGTATTCTTTAAATTGAGATATGCCCTGAATTTCACTGTTGAACAATTCGCATTCAGGTCGCAGCTTGTGAAAAGACAACACCTACGGCGAGGAGCTCGCCTCTTCAACTTCAACTACGCTTCTTAGCTTTGGTAATCGCGGCTCACATCCCCGGATACTGTGGCCGTCAGGAAACTGGTCATCTCAAGCCTAGCCTCTAGTGGGTCAGCGGCTACAGTAAACTGCACCGCCTAAAAATAATCTGCAGGCACACTGCACGATAAACACACGCACTCCAGGAGTATCCCCAGTCTACTTCCCCATCCCCCACCAGCACCCCATGGGGCTGGAGATGGCTGGGGACACAATGTATGCTGGTCACCTATTCTAACTGCCCGGCGCCATCACAGTGCATGGGCACTGCACTGCAACACCACATGCGGATGTAACAACACAAATTGCAAATAATAACCATCTCCAACAACCCCAAGATTTTCCTGAAATGGAAATGGAAGCAAGCACACATGAACAACGGTGCCAGAGAAGTCAGAAAGAAAATCAAGGTGATACCAAACGCCTATGCCAGACGTCGTTACAGGCATCATCAACAATTCCGGTTTTCCCCACTACTGGAAATCCCAAATGGGAATAACCAAACAACACCTTGCCCTTCAGGTCACCCACAAACCAGCACGCCAAGGCAAACAAGCAGGAGAAACCACACAACTTCAGTGTAGTGGTACCCGACATCTCAAAATACTTACGGCTGGCAGGTAAACTTTGCTTGATTTTCAAAACCGGCTCTACCATACAAATACCCAAAAATAATAGTTGCATTCATGTTGTGACAACTGACTTCGTAGAGGTTACCCAGGGCTGGTTGGATGTTATATTGCCCAGCGCCATAACTTAGTGGTAGCTAATGATAAGGATCATCCAGTCGACGACCCATGGGGACACTGGAAATCCTCCGTAAGTTTGTTGATGGGAGTGCTTACTTACGGTTGAATTTTATATCTGATGGCGAGACTGTAGGCCGTCTCGTACGCCTGACATATGCTAACGAAATGCAGGTGATGCTACGAAGGATGCCCTACAATGAATTGACACTGATTTCACTTGGTCGAGCGGTTTATTCACTGTCCTTGCTACAGGTGAATAATGCATGAATGATGCATGATAATGGACCCAGCACTTAAGGAATGAAAAACGTGTGATCTTATATTGAGGCGCGACAGCGTTAAACTCTCCGGTAAGAGGACAATTGGTTCTCCTCTCAATACATTAAAGATAATACAAATATTCTGGTGACTAATATATTACTATTGTAGTTGAATGATTGCAGCATATATGCTTGCAGGGGAGCTATTTGAAGGGTGGGGGGAGCTCACGGAGCAGGCGAACAACGACGCCAGTCTTGTCCGGATGCTGAAACGAACTGGGCGAGTAATGTCTGCTGTCGTCACAAGTGATGAGAACATGCATCAAACATCGAACGATGAAACATTACATGAACACTCTGTGATGTCATTGTAATGTTGAAAAATTGAATGAATTAAATTAAACACATTGGTGACATTCCTGTTTATTAACAAATGTCTGATATGTTTAAGATGTGAAATTTATGGGGAATGTCAAAACACTAAATGATTTGTTATAATGCCAAAGGCCTTTTCAGGCAATCTCCATTTTAGAAAACATAATTACTCTTATATAAATACACATTAAATAAGTTATTACATATTCTCATAAAAGAGTTTGAATTTCACTTCCGATGATGCACTTAATTCCACTGGTGACAGTGTTGCCAGGTGGCTGTCTCCTGAAGGGATGGACGAGTCCAGCTGGGCAAAGAGGTGTTAAATTCCATGCTTGATTGTCATTTATACAATGAAAAACACCCCTGGCTGTAGCCGTGAATGCTGTGACCATGTTCAATATGTTTGTAAAAATTCTGTACACTACTGGATGACACTTTGGGGCACATATTTCTTCAGCTCTGGTCTACCAGCCAGTTAACGCCACCCGGTGGTGCACTGCGTCGTATTTACCTGCGAGGATGCAACGACCAATTGCCAATGCGCCCAACAGCTCTGGATTTGGGATAAACACAGTTTCGGATAGCCTACCCACTTATTAAAACAGTTACCTCTGGTAATACACNAGTTACCTCTTGTAATACATGAGTAGGGCAGTCTCTTGAGTTACATAATCCTTGTCGACAAGAAGGTATAAGTTCCATTCTTGTCGACTAGCACTACGCACTCTTGGCCCGATGTGGATGGTGCGGCACGGTGTAGTTGTTGTGACTGTGGCAGTCAGAGTCGGCCCTAGGAACTCGTGAATGCGATGTTTATGTCACAACTTTTCACAGAATCTATAAAGAAGCAGAAGTAATGCTTATAAGAGAACTCTTTCTATTCTTCACCTACAGTAACCCAGCCGAAAAACCACAAAAAGTGGTATTTGACCTTCCGTCTCGCACCAATATAAAATAAATAGGAACCTATCTCACAGGCTGTGGCTACAAAATAAAAAAAATTCAACTTGGAAAAAAAAAGTTGTTCCAGACCTTTTATACCCCAACAATAACAAGTTGCAACCACAGCCATTTCCCTACGTGATGGCCGCGCAAGATAGTACACTTCCGCCCCTAGAGGCAATTACCAGATTAAATATGACAGTGGTACACCCTCGCACCTACCGAAAAAGGCCGAAAGTCGTCCCCCGCTGCAGAAACTGCTTGGCAATAGGCCATACACACAATTACTGTCGAATGAGACAAGTTCGACCACAATGCGCCGGGTGTCACCCCAAGGAATTCTGTCCTACTTACCTGAAAGAGCCCTCGAAATTCTGTAATTTCCAAGGTGATCACCAAAGAAATTCAAAACTCTGCCCCAAATTCACTGAAGAGATTCAGAAAAGACAAACTCAAGCTGATAAGCGCAAGGTACAACAACAACAATCCTCTAAGCCAAGGCCAGTGCTGGCTAATAACCAGAAAATAACTTACGCAAGAAATCTGCCACAACTTTCTTACACACGTGTCCTTAGTACTAAATCAACAAGCTACAGTTCTCACTCTACACCCTGTCACAAGCACACAAAACCCTGCCAGCTCCATAACCAAATACACCACACCCCAGAGTGTGCCGGGAGGACTTGGTGAGATGTTCCAAGACATGAACTCGCATATGCGGTTCTTGTCAGAGCCCAACTTCGCAGTCATCATGGCTTATTTCCGCCCCTACATGGCAAGAAGCCAATCGATAACAAATCCACAGGAAAAATCATTTTACTCCAAAAGCCCTTAGCTCTTACTCTGAACTTCAATAACTTTATCCTTCTAGCGTGAACCAGGCGTTCACTGGTACCTTTGTGCCCACTGTGACTGCTGCAGAAGTGTCCTCCACTCCAGATGCACACCAGCAGGCATGTGCCCAAGAGTGATAGTGTATTCAGTGATATGTAATTAATCAGCATTCGTCAATATAGTTTATTCAGTGCTATGTAATTAATCAGAGTTCACCAATATAATTAAATCAGTGCGACACAATTGATTGGAGTGCATCAGTATAGTTTATACAGAGTTATATGTATTTATTCAGTGTCATAATTATCAAGTGCCATTAATTATTCAGAGCTTAATAATTAAATTATTATTATTTATTGGTTCCGTGTATCTATTCAGTATTTATTTATATCATATTTATCGTGTTTAAAGACAGTCATCACATACCCAGCCAGCCAGGGACACGTGACATTACTAAGTTGGCAATACAGTGGCTGCTGCGATGCAAATATATATTAATTTAACTCTGATTTATTGTGTATTTGTGCAAGGTTAATTGGGTATTATTATGTAAGTTGCATAGGGTAATTGTGTTTGATTTTTGTTAATTTAAGGTATATCAGATTCTTACATCTCATTAGCATTTTTAAGTCGCATTTGTGTTTCATCTTTCCACTGCTTGGCGTCGACCGCGCTTAGGTAGCGGGAGCCGGCGCAGTTGTCAGTCTAGAAGGCTTCATCACTTCAATGCAGGCGGACGTGGTAAGTCTCTTGTTTTACAAGAACCTCGGTGCCAGCTTCTGGGGCTGCAACCTCACTCAGTAATCGCATCATCACATCATCCACGTTATAACTTGTATTTTATGTTACATCGCACCGAGGGGATAGCAGCGTCGCGTGCCTTCATTAATTGTAAACCATTAGTGTGTATATTGTACGACCACACGGTCACCATGTGTCTGTTTCGGTTAAAGTGTTAAATAAAATAATCACCTTACATATAAGCAATAGTGGGTTCATTAATCCAGGCGTGTGCAGTGGCTATACAGCTCACATTTTCCTATTATCTGACGATGTGTTACCTTGAGTCCCCTAGGGTGATTACCCACGACCCGATCTCATTGCACAACACTGAGCTGGCGCCCGGCACTTTCACAGCTCGAGGGACACCGCGCGGCCAACCGTCTCCCTTCGACAAGGGACGTACCGAGTGTTGTTGGATATGGGGAAGAAGATAGAAAACACAACACATAAGAAAACGTATGTACTAATATCACGAGACAAGAACAGAGTGAGGTTATGTAGTAACCACAACACAACACAGACTGGGCGCCAAGCCCACACACACTAGACCTCTAAGACCTCTGGCGGTCAATGCTTGAACTAGTGCTTGTCCCGAATATTCACAACATGCTCCCTATTTGGGATAAGTCCCTGTTGAATCAGACAGTTCAGCAGCTTTTCCCTGTTGAGCGGCTTTGTAAAAGAATCAGCAACCATATCCTTCGTGGCAACGTGAATGAAACTGATTTCACCTGCGCGGATTCGCTCACGTAGGAAATGGTGGCGCACATCTATGTGTTTCGTTCGCGCCTGGTAAGCGCCATTCAGAGCGAGGTTCTGCGCTCCCTGGTTGTCAACTCGTAGCTCAGTATGTCTCTTTGCTGATGCAGGAAACAATTCCAAAGACTAACCTCGTAACCAGAGCGCTTCTTGTACGGCAGATGACATTGCCATGTATTCAGCCTCTGTAGTACTCAATGCGACCGTTGGCTGCTTCTTTGTTGAACATGACAAAGCGGAGCCATTCTTCATGAAAACATAACCAGTCACTGAACGCCTTCCATCAACGTCGCTGCCCCAGTCTGAGTCGGAGTAGCCAATCAGGTTGGTCACCTTATCCTTCTGACCAGAAAACTCAAGCTGGAAATTAGCAGTACCCTTGAGGTATCTAAAAATTCTCTTGACGGCGCCCCAGTGCACTTTTCCTGGATTAGCGTTAAATCGGCTGACATAGCTCACTGCAAAACTTATGTCTGGGCGAGATACTTGAGATGCAAATAGGAGGCTTCCCACCGCCTCTTGATACGGTATTTTATTCATCTCCAGCCTCTCTGTCGATGTCGTCGGACACTGCTCCTCAGACAGCTGCAACCCTGGCGCCATGGGCGTTTCGGAGGGATTACAATCCTTCATGTTGAACCTTTTCAACATTTGTTCAATGTAGCGAGATTGATTGATCCAAATTTTCTTCTCATTCTGATCACGTTTGATTTCAAACCCCAGAATGTATTTGACTTTTCCCATGTCAGTCATCCTGAAAGTTGACGTCAATTTCTTCTTCAATTCTCCCCCCATTTGGCTGTCATTAGACAAAATCAAAAGATCGTCAACATAAACGGCCACAATCAGAATCTTCCCATTTTCAATTCTGTAGTAAATGCAAGAGTCGAACCTCGATTGTTGGAGGTTGGCCTCTTTCAAACATTTGTCAAGCTTAATGTTCCAGACCCTGCTAGCCTGCTTCAGGCCATATAAACTTTTCTTCAGACGGCAGACTTTATCTGCTTTGTCATATATTTCCGGAGGCAGCATATAAATTTCTTCAGCCAAGTCCCCTTGAAGAAACGCGGTGACTGCGTCCATCTGGTCAATGTCGAGGGCGAATTCAGCAGCTAGCGTCAGAAGATATCGGATGGAACTGTAACGAATGACTGGGGAGTACGTCTCCTCATAGTCAACACCTTTGATCTGGGAGCAGCCCTTTACGACTAGCCGAGCCTTGTGGGTCACCTTGTTCGCAGCATCCATTTTAGTTTTGAACACCCACTTACTTTTCAAGGGTTTTCGTCCGGGCGGTAGATTCACCAATTCCCATGTTCCATTATCCATTTGCGCCTTGTACTCTCTGTCCATGGCTTTGCGCCATTCATCTCCATCAGGACGAGAGAGAGCTTCATCGACAGTGAGTGGATCATTTGTAGTAGCGGTTGAGGCGAAATTCAGTAGATAATCCTGTAGATGAGTCGGCGGTCTTCTTTCACGGGTTCCTCCCCGCGTACTTTCTTCTTCAATAACAACGGGTCGAGTAGGAATGTAGTCAGGGTCGGTCCCAGCAGTTGACGAAGCGGCGTCAAGATCTGATTCAGCTGGATCATCAGGAAACCCGGGAAAATCTTCCGTTTGTTCCTCGAACGTCAAGGCTGTAGAGGAATCTGAAGACATTGATTCATCATTAGTTTCAGAACGGTCGTTATCTGAAAAAATATCAGTTCCACACGAATCAGGAAGAAAAAATTCATTCCTCGAAGTATCACCAGATTTGCTGAGTAGAACTGAACCTTTTTCGTTCTCAGAAAAAATGACATCTCTCGAGACAAAAACTGTGGATTTTTCCGGATCAAAAAATCTGTAGGCTTTACTTGTGGAACTATAACCAATCAAAATACACGGTTTTGATTTAGGATCCAATTTCTTGCGAGTGGCCGCCGGAATATGTGCATATGCTTTGCAACCAAACACGCGTAAATGCCTCACTGTAGGTTTTTTACCTGACCAGAGCTCTTCTGGAGTCTTTGCGACACATCTGGTGGGAGAACGGTTGAGTATATACACTGCGGTGTTAGCAGCCTCGGCCCAGAATGAGTTGGGTAGCTCTGACTCATTGAGTAGACATCTGACGCGCTCCATTATGGTTCTGTTGAGCCTTTCTGCCTTCCCATTTTGCTGTGGGGTGTGCGGGACAGTAGTCTGATGCTCAATACCTGCGGAGGATAGAAGCTGACGCATCTTCTTGCTGCAATATTCACCACCGTTATCAGTCCTCAAAATTTGAATGTTTTGGCCGGTCTGGTTTTCAACATAGGCCTTAAAGTTAACTAAGCAGTTGAAAGCTTGGTCCTTAGATTTCAGAAAATAGACGAAAATTTTATGGCTGAAATCATCTAGAAACGTAATCATGTACCGGGACCCAGAGAAAGAACCTGTGTATGGTCCTGCTATATCTGAATGTATGAGCTCTAGAATTCTAGTAGATCTAGACTCACTGTCAGGAAAAGACAACCTCTGACTTTTGCCTAGTGCACATGGTTTACACACAAAGCCTTCAGGCACCTTCAAATTAGAGTTTAATCCAAATCCATGGACCAAAGTTTTCAATTTTTCCAAACTCGATAGACCAACGTGTGCTAAACGACTGTGCCACAACATACCTGAATTTGAAACTGTGAAAAAAAGTCGAGCCAGGTGCATCCAAATCCAACTTGAACAAATTGTTCTTCAAGGTCGCTGNAATTTGAAACTGTGAAAAAAAGTCGAGCCAGGTGCATCCAAATCCAACTTGAACAAATTGTTCTTCAAGGTCGCTGGCGCCAGAACTTCATTGTTTGCATCAAGAACTCGCGCACCTTTAGAGTCGGAAACAACTGAGTTCCCGTTGTTCACAATTTGGCTGACCGAAAGCAAATTGACTCTCAACTCAGGAACGAGATAAACACCTCTTACGTTTACTGGCAGCACGTTTCCATCAACCTTAACTGGTAATGTTATGTCACCAACACTATTAGAGTTCATACTACCTTGATGGTTTGCGGTGCTGAAGCCGACCTTTGCGGGCCTGAGGTCGTTCACAAAACAGTTCTGATTTTTGGCCAAATGAACGGAACAGCCAGAGTCAAGAAACCACTCGTTTTCTTCTGGAGAACACTGCACTGACAGGGCGGTAAACATTGAACCCTCTGATTCGTTTTTATTTTGACGTTTATCACCGTTATCATCATCCGGAACCCGATCACAATCTTTTGCGATATGACCGTAAAACCCATTGCATTTGTAACAACGCGGGCCTTTGCCTTGTTGGTGTTTGTAACTGTTGTTGCATGAACTGAATGAAGGGTTTGGCTTTCGCGTGGCGAACTTACTTGGACCTCGGTTCTGTTTTGAGAACATGGCAGTGGATTTTTCACCCGAATCACGACCAAAATCAGAAATATCCTGGAGCAATTTCATCTTAATGGAATCAGACGTGATTTGAATTCCAGCACTCTCAAATCCCATGATCATTGGGCTGTATTTTTCAGGTAAACCGGCGAGCATTATCGTGCCTACCCATTCGTCACTAACCTCCATTTTGACGGCTCTCAATTTGTGCGCTGTTGAGATAATTTTATTCACATACTCCTCGACGGATGAACAATTTTCGAGGCGGGTCGTGGTCAAAATTCGTAGGAGAGACACTCTTCGTTCGAGTCCACTATCTTCAAAGGCTGACGATAGTTTATCCCACGCTTCTTTGGCTGTTGTGGCGTCTTGAACATGGACATAGTTGATCGGATCTATTAATAAGATTATCTTCGTCCAGGCTTTGACATTTTTCTTCTTATCTGTGTCTTCCTCAGTCACAGATCCCCATAAATCTTCGTGCTCGAGATAAGTTTTGACCGCGAACTTCCAGGTATCAAAATTCTCGCGTCCCTTTAGCTTTTCGATCGGAGGGAGAGCTGAGTTGGAGCTCATTTTTTTTTTAGCGACGGATTTTTTTTTTGTCACTGAACAAACTGTTGACACTTTTACTGTGGATAGACTGGACCCATAACCTGTTGTTGGATATGGGGAAGAAGATAGAAAACACAACACATAAGAAAACGTATGTNTGTCACTGAACAAACTGTTGACACTTTTACTGTGGATAGACTGGACCCATAAGAACACATAAGAAAACGTATGTACTAATATCACGAGACAAGAACAGAGTGAGGTTATGTAGTAACCACAACACAACACAGACTGGGCGCCAAGTCCACACACAATAGACCTCTAAGACCTCTGGCAATCAATGCTTGAACTAGTGCTTGTCCCGAATATTCACAACACCGAGCGCATGTCACTTCCCTCACAAAGTTGTACCGGAGAACTCGTGGAAATCGCGAAGCGAAACGAAACAAAACAAAACACATACTCTTGACGAGTGAAATGTGAGGGAAAAAATTTACAGAACAATTTTTTTTAATAAATCTAAACCTATAACGGGGCAAAAATCTTAGGAAAACGGTCTTCCCTACTTTAAATATATTAAAAGCAGTTATTTTAGCTACGTTACAACCTGAATTAAAAGTTTCTAATTTGCCAGACACAATTCTCAACTTTTAAATGCGCTTCACGTAAAAAGTCGACAGTGCTGTCACCTCTCGAGTGGCGAAGGAAGGCCCTGCTTCTCATGCGACCTCTCAGCCAATTACAGACCTCCGACCCCGTGAAACAAAAGTTACAATTCTGATCTCGTTTTTCAAGGACTCTTTCAAAAAACTAATGACCTTTTCAAAGAATTACTGAACAGATATTTTAACAAACTATTTCGAATCATTAATTACATAACCTCAGCATCTTTTTCAGGAATTAAAATACTTTAGACAAAGTTGCTTACACAACTTTCTCTCGCTGGGCAAAGTAGCACACACCCACGAGGAAATTTGCGTTTTATAACCAAATCATTCCTCAACATACAAGTAAACTTTCAAATCCTTTTCGAATTTAAACATCACATTAAAATTACTTGTTATATCACTCTTTAAATACCAGTGACATTAAAACACAAAATATGGAAAACTAATTTTTAAATTTCTTGACTCTTCTCGGGTCACGCTTTCACGATCTAATATATTTCACAACAAACGGACATTTGAAATCCGTTTTTTTGTACTTTAAAACCACAAATATACAAAATTTCCTTTTCTTGTAAAACAAAATCACAGATTATGAAATGGATTATTTTCAATTACAAAACTTTTCTCGGGACACGCCTTTACGATCTAAGACAAATTTATAACAAACTATGGCTTTTAAAACCCAGTTTTTAATACTATACAAAACCTGCAATATTCTAAATTCCCTTTTTTTACCGAACAACTTAAGTAAAGTCATTTACCTAGGCAGTGCTGCCTCCATATTCTTATCCTGTTAAAGTAGAGGGAAGGAGGTAAATATTATGGGACACATGGGCTTAATGGGGAAACTCAGTAGGCCCATTAAATGTTAGCTGGGGAGGGCAACCTCCGTAACTACAGATTGGGTTGATGCAGGGAGTTGGGAGGGAGCTAATCTTGCTTCTTCCTAAGCTCCCTGTAGGTCATATGATACCCCCTTGGGTGGAGAAGGGCCCCTGACACCAGCCTCATCTACCACCGCTCTGAACTTCGGCAATGATGAAAAACAGCGGTCACTGTAGAATGAGCATGCATGGTTTCAGAAACGAAGTCTAACCACCACAGAACTGTTTGATGCAGCAGTGAATTATAGACAAAAATACACGTTTAGAATATCGGGATTTGGCAAGCTTCCACAAAGCTAGTAATGCGTGGGGAAGTTAAAAGAATTTGGGGAATTAAGTGAACAAATTCATTTTTTGACTCAGAATGCAACCATACGTAATTAAAACTAAACTGCTCGGCATACAAAGACTGGCTGTTTAAAACACGCAAAATGAGATACAAACTTCAGAACTAACATGCAAGAAAAAAGTACGTATAACAACACATGCACTATTTAAATGCTAAATCTATTTTTCGAATACTTGTGTGTAATTTTTAAAGCCTATTTTACACATATTTGAGTATTTTATTTGGACTGTAGTGGATTAGCTAAGATTTTTTATAGAATATGTTAGGTTCAACTTTTTCTGTGCCCTACTTGGTTAACCCTTGTTAAATCGGGTTTGAATTTTTAATTCACATTCATTGTGCAAATTTGAGACCAATTATTAGTGGAAAGGTAGTGGAGAAAATTGCCAAAAAGCATAAATGAAAACATATGTCGAATATTGCAAAAAACAAGAAATTTTTATGACTTCATTACTCTAATCATATATCTGACGCCTGCCGATTGTAAAAATGTGAAGAAAACAATCGTAATTTGCTGACAAAGTTAAACGAGAGTTGAAGACCGGTTCTAAAATACATGGACGAGGAAGAAAACGCACACGGATTGCACGTGCGCGGAATGAGCAGAAGAATCAGAATAGATCCATGCTGTTTATAATGCACAGAAATGTAGGCCTGAATATTTAAAACTTAGAAAAATGTAAATTGATTGTGTTTTAAAATTGCAGACATTCTAAGGATGCATAAATTACTACCTCAAAAAAGTTAATAATTCATAAAAAAATTATTGCCAAACCTCACATGAACTGTAATGTAAATAAAAACAATAATGCTTTAATTTTATACTGCTCACAAAAAGTTTAGTGTATATCAGAGTCCAGGTTGTTGTACTGAAAAAAAAGTTTACATCTCATGTTGTACTCCTAATATCACATTATGTGGAAAAAACACAATACTCATTTACATCATCCCAATAAGAAACAAACAAAAGACATACATGTTGAAAAACTTAAACAAAGGAATCTCATCAGTTTCAATAACGAAAATGGTCTTCTCAGATGTATTGATAAACTTCAATAACGTGTATGACCTCCACGATTCCCGAGCCACGCTTGTATCGGACGACACATGCCAAAAACAAGATCATTAAGCATTGCCCGAGGCAAATTGGCCCATTCCCGAGTTGCAGCAGTCTTGGATATGTCTATGTGGAAAATTTCTGTGTATTCTAATAAGCCTAGTACTGAGGTACTATACTTGTCACCCACCATGGCCAACCTGGTTTGAATCCCGGCAGGGTATACCCCATATTTTTCGCAAGTGGAATACGCAAGGGTAGTTTCCACTGGGTTTTCTCAGAGTACTCCCATTTCTCCCACCATTGCATTCCATCGCTGCTCCATATGCACCACACATCACCCTCATCGGCGCATATGACCTCAGCAGTTTAGCTCCGTCAAAATCTTTCACCGCCACTGGGGTATTTTCATTAATTAATTTTTTTTATATTAATATCCATCTTGTAAAATACACTCATTTGTAGCAAAAATATCTCACTTTGATATGAACATGTGTGCTATAAATTACGAAAACCTAATGAAAACTTACAACGTTATTCTAGAATATAGATTTTTGTCTATAATAATTTCTTGAGTTGCCTAAATAATTTGGAGTGTGTGGTTCTATAATTGTTAATATTTCGGTATTAAAGAAAAAAGCAATGGTGATGAGTGGCATTAAGTTATAATATGGGTAAAAAAAATATTTTGGTTTCCCAATTAGTTTTATTTTATTTGTATTTCAGTTAGACTGAATGTCTCGTCGACGGCAAGGTCATTTGAGGTGCAAGTAATACTAAGTATACCAGGAAAGAAGAAGGAATTGGCAATAGCTTGTTTAAGTCACACATCCCATTGTTCAGGGTAGGCGGACCGGGATTAAAACCCAGAAATTCCCGAAT
>NQII01009548.1:29908-48959 GCA_002778355.1 Clitarchus hookeri | reverse complement strand
AGCCACTTGTCACAGAGAGGAGCGACCAGCCATGCCTCTATCTAAGCCGCACCTTGTGAAGGCAAAGAATGGTCGGCGCTATCTTTAGCCAAGTCACTACTAGTCGCAGCGAGATACGACCAGCACTGCCTCTAGCCAAGCCTCTCCTTGACACAGTACAGTAGGGAATGACTAGCACTGCCTAGAGCCAAGCCTCTCCTTGACACAGTACAGTAGGGAATGACTAGCACTACCTAGAGCCAAGCCACTTGTCACAGAGAGGAGCGACCAGCCATGCCTCAATCTATGTCAAGGCAAAGATTTCCAGCGCTGATTCTAGCCAAGACGATGCTTGTCACAGTGAGTATATACTGGCTATGCCTGTAGTCACACCACTCCTTGTAACGGCGAGGAGCGTCCGGCGCTGCCTTTTGTCAAGCTGTTCCTAGTTGCGGCGAGGAGTTAACTGTGTGCGCTGCGCAAATGCGAACCTGTTGCTCCTTGTCTTGGCGAGTAGCGAGCAGGGAAAGAGCAAAATTATTTGTGGACAATGTGGTTTCCTGAATGAAACTAATTGGTATGTATAAGCGTATTGAACATTTTGCAAAACAATTCAGAAAAGGGAGCGTTTAACACTAAATGAATTCCAAATTGTCAAAAGTAATTACAATGAAAGGCGAATGTAGATCATACTGAATTTTCAGCACTCTTACAATTGAGTTCGTTACTAGCAATCGTAAATTTTAAAAATAAATAAAAATTTATATTTCTAGAATGAGACCAAGCAAAGTTCTATATAGTTTAATTCATTACATAAATATAACGCAGAATTCAACACTGATGAATAGTTCGACATGGCAATGGATGTGCCACACATTCTAGACAGGTGATTTATAACCTAAATTGTTTGGAACGTTCTGTGAACGTTGCCTCATGTCAAAGCGCTGGGACTGGAGCACCGTGAGAGGAGCGATGAGCAGAAGCAGTGATTTCGAAGCATCTGTCACTGCTAGTCACCGTGACTATCTGGTAAACATAACAGAAAATATTTCCCACTCATAGGTAAACCTTTATTTCATTTTTTAGGCCATGTGTATAAATACGTTATGAATCACTGTGTGTAACATCACTATACATAATATTTGAAATTGTTTTGTGTTTTTGGCTTTTTGTTAAAAAATGTTTGTATACTCAATCCACAGAATTCGTTATGTCACACAATATTTGGGTGGACAAAATGTACGCATATTTCATATCCTTTCAATCTCAGATGTCTAACTGATGTGAAGTCAGCTACGAATCTCAGCTTCAATCGCGTACTGTAACATAGGCAAAAGAAAGAAACTATGATTCTCACCACAACCGAGATGTGTTGTAATGCTCTGTGGAAGAACCACAAAAATGTTCCAGCATGCCTTGTGTGAAGTTTGAGGGGAAGAACTGGACATTTTCAAGATACGCCCTTCGGAAATGCGCCCTTAGTGGACCATCCACTTGGTTTCAGATATTTCGGTTGTTGTTGTATTGGTTGGTGTGTAGGGTGGTCTGGTTGGATGTTTGGGCTACATGCTTGCTTGAGTAGATGTTATGGTCACTATGATACCCATGAGCTATATTGAATTTTACGTATAAATCTGCTTGCAGCGACTGCTTCTTTGTAAGCATAATGCAGATGAAACCTGAAGTGGTTATTGGCTGCTGTCTAAATGACTAATGCTTCTGAGGTAGGGCATGTCGCGTTTTCGAAGTGGTTGACAAAATGATAGGCGTGTGGGAAATAGATGTGCTTAGGGTAGGTATGATTGTATTGCACTCTCTTAGGTTAGGTTATGTTAGGTCGGTTTGATTTTTCTTTACTGTTGTCAGTTGGGTTTTACTTTTCTGAACTGTGTTAGGTTAATGTGAGGTTAGGTTGAGTAAGGTTAGCCTAGTATAAAAGAATTCCAAGTCATAAATTAGGTTGAACGAATGTGACTAAATGTATACATATTCAGAGTCCTACATGAGTGCGCATGTCCCTCTACACATATGGAGCTGGCGGAGACTTGATGATTCCAGGAGGGGCTCTGGTACTCAGGTGGTTTCAATATGTAACACTTAAATTTTTTTCCTATGTTTGATTATATCAAGTTAGGTTTGGTCTGGTCCTAAGTCTTACACAGCATGAAATATAATCCAAATCCTGCAAGAGCTTAAATATTTTGTATGTCCTACACAATATGACAATTTTTCTAAGTTATATAAAGATGGCAGGAAGGAGCAAAGGTGACTAAATTGGAATGCGAGAGCATGAGAATAGAGGGATGGAATTATAGAGCATTAATCAAATTAAATACAAGATGGCAGATCAGTTTGCAGTGGCAACATCAAATGTCATAGGTCATGGTTCTCTGGATACCGACCTTGGAACCTTTTACCGAATCGGACAAATCCTTCTACCANATCAAATGTCATAGGTCATGGTTCTCTGGATACCGACCTTGGAACCTTTTACCGAATCGGACAAATCCTTCTACCAGCGATGTAGTTCATAAACGTGTAACAATATACTTATATATTTGGCCAATACAAATGGTTGCGTTTTTACAAATTCACTGAATTCTGTAAACAAAGCAAAACATTTTTTCATTAGGTACTGTACTCGGTAAAATTAATTTTCTATGTGCAAACAAATAAGGATGAATTTGGAAGTAACTAAATTGTGAACAAACTGTAAATGACGATGCCACATATAATTAAATCAGATTTCTTTGGCTTAATTTTTGACTCGCTGACGAATTTTTGTTTCCTAAATTCTGTAATTTCAAACTCTACCCATATTAATAATTTTGAATTGTAATGGTATTCCTGGTGTAAATATTAGAACTAACGAAACTTTAAGTAATTATAAACGTGAGGAAAATTAACGTAATTAAAATGTAATAATTGTTTAAATTTGTTTTTATTTATGAAACTATAGTTTATCCATTTATATATATGTTTTAAATGTTAATTCAAAATGTTTTCTTAAAAGAAACCTTAAGAGGGAAACTAAACTTTCCTAAAACATACTATATAATCCGCAGTTGCTGTTTCTAAAAACAGAACATTAAATTTAACTCCATGTGATAAACAAAAGAGTGTTCTATATTTTTGAGTTCTGTAGTTTCGTAGGCCTACTTACACCAAGGAAGCCTAAAGAAACTCATTTNATATTTTTGAGTTCTGTAGTTTCGTAGGCCTACTTACACCAAGGAAGCCTAAAGAAACTCATTTCGTGTAAAATGTCTAATTTCCACTCTATTATCTGCAAGATCGTCAGTAAAGTACTCGCGAGTAAGCGAGGTGTGATNAAAGAGTGTTCTATATTTTTGAGTTCTGTAGTTTCGTAGGCCTACTTACACCAAGGAAGCCTAAAGAAACTCATTTGGTGTAAAATGTCTAATTTCCACTCTATTATCTGCAAGATCGTCAGTAAAGTACTCGCGAGTAAGCGAGGTGTGATAAGGGACATCGTTTCCCGATGTTTCAGACAGCAATGACCACAATAATTGACAAGCAGAGATGCAGTTAAGGAAAATAAGATGCATGCAATCCGTAAAGAAGCAGCGTGTAAGATACAAATCTAGGCGAACTTAGAGAAGAATATTGACAGCAACCACCTTGTATTTCTACTTTAGCCGTCCTTTGATTTGTAAAGTTTCTTTCTCACGTATTAAACAGATTTGAAAAGTAGCAGAGTCAACTGTGTTGGTAGTTAAAATAAAACAATAATTTTTAAAGTGTAAATGCGTTGATGTTAAATGTAAATGAGGTCACAAAAATAAGTGAAAACGTTGCAATTATTTAATGCAATCAGTGACTACTTATTTCGTAAGTTTGCGTAACCATTAGCATTACAAAAAATATATATCCATTCGTCGTGTCTCTCTCTCTCTCTCTCTCTCTCTATATATATATATATATATATACATAAAGTATATGCCGTTTGTATGTATATTCGCAACCGAAATTTATTGGTTTTCTAAGCAAACTCTACCGATTTTTTTTGACAGGGTTGTCATCACTAGTTAACCCAATTTTCTCCTCAATGTGTTGCGAGAATGTTGTGTACAAGCTGCGCTGTGGCCGTAATGGTATTTTTCGGCACTTAAATGCCTACTACATTGTTTTGCTTTTGTAATTTTTGCCTTCACGTAGTCGGTTATAGACCTAGTAAATAATATTTGTGACATGTGTTTTCTTACCATTTTGTTTGGTGGTTCAAGACGTAGTTCGCCCCTCTGTGGTGGATAACTCTCAAGTTTGATTGTTTTTTTCTCCATGTGCTCCAGTTATATTCACTCAGTAATATTTTGGCTCGTATTGTGCAGGTGCATGTGCAAGCCAGCACGTGCAGGGAAGCACGTGCTGGCTACATTAATTACATGAAGAGGAGGAGATTTCATGTGAGCAACAACCATTGTTGTTGCTCACATGCTCACAATGTCATGTGATTGCGATTGATCTGTAGTTGGTAAATGGGGGAGGATGAAGAGGACAGTGGTAGGGTGTGATGTTAAAACTAAGGTTCTTTGGAGGGTATAGGGTGGTTGTGGGCCAGCTATGCAGCCAATGGAATGTAGGGTTAGGGTAGAGACTGTCTGAATAAATAACAAATGGAAAAACAATGGCGGGGGTTAGTCGTCTGCTGGGTTTCATGCTGGGAGAATGAGTGATCTGCCATATTTACAGAAATCGAACTCTAAGCCTTCAAAATGTTAGTATAAAAAATTATTTCCCCCTAAATTTCCGAATATTTCGAAATTATTAATAGCGCTGACATTATTATTTATATTTTATTTTAATTTCTGTCAGAATAATGACGGTTTTTTGCAGTTTTTTTAGTGTGAGTTTGCCTATGATTAGGGTCAGGGTCACAGATATCCAAGATGGTGTTCAGGAGCCACGGTGGTGTAGTGGTTAGACAGCTCGCGTCCCGCTAGGCGAACTAGGCTCGATTCCTGATTTTCGAATGTAAGAATCGTGCCGGACGATGACGCTGGTCAGCGGGTTGTCTCCGGGATCTCCCTTTTTTCCTGCCCTTGCATTCTGGCGCCGCTCCATACTCACCTCACTTCACTCTCACCGGCTCTCATGGCCTCGAAGTTAAGAGCCGTCCGAATCTCTCCACTCCATTCCAAGATGGTGGTCATGCACAATATTGTAATTTTTTGCCCTATTATTTATCTTATGACAATTGTTATTTGTATATATTGTTCCAATTTAAAGTCACATGGGGTCAATACAGGAATAAGGATATCCAAGATAGAGATCACGGTCCATACTGTAGATTTTCTCCTATGTTTTGTATCGTTTGCCCAATTTTTTCTCTTTTTTTTTAAATTCTCAGGCTATTCCTAGGTCAAGGCTAAAGTCAGGAACATCCAAAATGGCGGTCGAGTTGTATAATGTCATTCCCCCGACTGCCAATTTTAACAATTTTTTACAGTTTTTTTTAATTTTCCACAATTTTTCTATTTTAATGTCTTCCCAAGGTCATCGCGAGACAATATCATGGTCACGGAAATCCAATATTGCGTTTGGAATCCATAATGTAAAGAAATGTGGTCTACATACCTTCTGGTTAGCTGGGCTTTGCTCGGAGACATAAGACACCTTCTTGATTTGGAGAGTTTCTATATCTCACATCGAAGAGTCACGAAACCATCTTGGTCGTTTTCAGTGAGTCTTGAGCTCAAATTGCTAATTCTGGGACATTCTGTTGGAATCACTTTGAAAAACGTTGAATGTGGTGTATTTATTTAAATACAAGTGTAGACAATTTTTACTTTCATCTATGTGGTAAAATTTGGAGAAAAAGGCGATTTTAGCGAAATATAAGTCACTTATAAAGATTTTGAGGTTAAAACGGGATATTTTTACAACCACGAGGGCAAGGTAAATGTTACCCACATCCAAGATGGCCACCATGTGACGTCACAACATGACTTTCTGTTGGAGCCTGGCTCCTATTCTACATATCCCTTGTCACAGAACTCTCTTTTGTATTCTACTCGCCTGGCAGTGAGGAATATAAAACCATATACCAGCCGGGTCATTAGGCACCGGAATACTTAAGGGTAGAGTGCCAAGACAGAGCTATTGTGGTCTTCAGAGAGTGTGAGATGAGGTACAATACCAAGTAAACATACAAGTTATACTGTAGATTCCAGTGTTATACTGCAGCATATAACTGCTTAAAGGAAATTATTGTTTTGTTTTTATTATGTATGAAACAATAAGTCTAATATATATGTCTGTATTTTATGTATTATGTTCCAAAACCTGCAAAAGGTCTAGGTGTTTTATTTTATAATGATGACATACCATATGTTGGTATGGTTTGTGTATCCGTTCAGTTCTGGGGACTACAGTTTTTAGTTGATTCTAATTTTCATTCTTGGATAGATACGAGGATATTCTAACATTTCACGCAATCTACTACAACTGAGAAGCAATAAGTAAGTTTTTAGCATGGATATTTATATTTCAAACGAGATATTCAAAAGTAGATAACTCAATCAATTTTTGTGTGATTCCAGGATATGTATATTTACTGATAAAAAATACCTATCACATAATACAATGATAAAAAGTTTGCCTACAATTTCTGTTAGTTTACTCCATTAGTAGGGGAAAATATAAAATTTTTTACATTGATCCACACAGATGAATGGGCATTATTAATCTTTGCTTTTTTTTCACATGTATGTTTCTTTCCTAGTAAAAAAACACATATAATTTAAATAATTTTTAGCAAAAATATTTGCAAATTAGTTTTTTTTATTATGTGTTAAATAAAAGGGTTATTATTATCATGACTTTTCGGAAACACAATTTGACTGAGGAGCATATAGGGTGCCGATATTGAGTATAGTCGCTCCTCTTCCACATCTCTTACAAATATCAGGTCCTCGCAACTTTGGTAGCGCACCAGTGGTTATCACACCAGTACGCAATTCAGATGAGTAAGTTAGACAAGTAAGGAAGACAGGTTAGTCTGAGTAAAGGCTTTATTGCTTGTCTATGTGTGGGCGAGGCTAGGCGGGGAACTGCTCCAGGTACTGCTGCACTGCGGGATGGCCACGGCTCTTGGCATAGTAGAGGGCATTGAGGCCGCTCCCGTTTGTAGCCGTGGTGTCAGCGCCGGCCTGCACCAGTAGCTTCACTGTCTCGAGGTTACCAACGGCGGCCGCCCATATGAGCGGTGTTTGTCTTGCGTAGTCCTTCACATTCACGTCGGCCCCGCGCGACAACAGCATCTCCANGTTACCAACGGCGGCCGCCCATATGAGCGGTGTTTGTCTTGCGTAGTCCTTCACATTCACGTCGGCCCCGCGCGACACCAGCATCTTCGCAAGCTGGTAGNCTCCACGAGCTGGTACTGTCCGCCGTTCGCTGCGCCATGCAGCAGCGTGCAGTTGTAGTGGTCAGGCAAGTCGACAGGCATGCCGGCGCACAGTAGCAGCGTGACCAGCTGCATGTAGCCACGGTTGCCCATATCCCACAGCGGGTTCCCTGAGTACTGGTCCATGTTCTTCAGCTCACCGTACGCCGCGCTGCTGTGGTCCATCTCAGCATCCAGGCCCCTCCTCAACGTCGGCCAGTCTCTGGAGCCACTGTACTGTAGCACCTGCGAACACGCGCCAGTTGTGATGCGGCTGTCACGACAGTCTTCATGGCGGACCGGGCTCGATTCCCGGAGGAAGTGAGGCGGGGATTTCGCCGGGGTACTCGGTCACTCCCCCAACACATCTTTTCTTCGCAACTCCTTCCTCACTTCATCTCGTTCTCATCGGCACTCAAGATATCAGCTATTTAGAGACTCCCAAATATGACTCACTTACTCGTGCCTCGACCATACGAACAGCAACATTTATCCCATTACACGCCTACTCTCTCTTTGATCAGAAATATCCGGACATCCCTCTGTAAAAGTAAACTGTCACCCACCTGTCACAATGACCACCATTACCAC
Organism: Clitarchus hookeri; assembly: GCA_002778355.1. Classification (NCBI taxonomy): domain Eukaryota; kingdom Metazoa; phylum Arthropoda; class Insecta; order Phasmatodea; family Phasmatidae; genus Clitarchus; species Clitarchus hookeri. The sequence continues at coordinate 40,981 of NQII01009548.1, read as the reverse complement.
TATAAAGAGAGGCAGAGGGCTCGATGTTGGTCAGTACCACGCGATAGCAGCAGAATGAGTGGAACAAGGGAGCTCAGTGACTTTAAGTGTGGTGCAGTTATTGCTTGCCACATCAGGAAGCAATATTGTCACCCGGAAGGGGAGAGCGTGGTACTGGATGGGATCGAATAATTGTGGAGATCAACCGTTCTTTCAACAGATATCGATAAAATAAAAAAAATATAAAAATTATTCCACAAGTTTTTAGAAGGGGATAGGGGGGGGAAATTACTGTCTGTAGATTGGTTCATAGATGGTACACACCTGTAAGAATAGTTACAATAACCATCCAGTTTGTTTTTAATTCGTAAAACGTATGTGTAATACATTATAATTGACATGCAAGTATCAAAGTTATCAAAAGTGGGAAGACAGTCACGACTGATGATTCAACATAATTAGACTCAAAATAATATAAATGATCGACAAACTGCCTTGCAGTACCTAAAAAGTTTTAAACAATAAATATTGGAACCATTCCCTAGAGATTCATTTACCTAGCCTACACTTCAAAACCGGAGTCAGAACATAATTAAGTTAGTTGTGGTACATGGACAAGTAAGGGACACAACTGAACTCGAAAGAACACTACTTTTGACTACTGGTTGTGCTGGCCCCAGAAGGTCTACCAATTAACTCCACCTGCATGATAGAAAGTAAAATTTACTTATCTACATGGTGTTATTCCGCGGTTTGCCTTAGGCCTTGGACTTTCGCCGCCACCTTCTCATTGCAAGAGCAAAGAGCAAGAGAGAACACGCAGTTAGGTATTTATAAACTGGCGCACACCTGCCACGGGAATAGAGAGAGCTGTCACAATACATTCCCCTGTCATTCTTCTGCTGATCGTTTGCATATAAAGTCGAAACAAATATAGAACAGTACACGCGGGAGTGAGACAGAAAATTCGCTCACCAACACGCTTCAAACACACGTGTTCAAATGCGTCACTCAGCAAATATCACATGCCATCTGTGACACATTCTACATATGGCAAAGACCCGAGTGTTGACCGACAGGGATCATACATGACATCCACAGTGCCACTTACTGTGCAGCTAACACCAAGTCTGAGCACTGAGAGGTACGAAGACTGCGGTTCAAAGATCAGCAACTGCCTGGGAACTGTTCACTTCACCTGTGAACACGGTGGTTTAAAGAGCACCGTCACTGGAAACTGAACGACTGAAGACGCAGGATTTGTTGTGATAAATCATACTATACCATGTGGCAGTCTGATGGGATTTTTGAGTGTGGCGCGTGCCAGGTGAATGGTAAATACCGGAATGTAAATTGTCCAAAGTGAAATTCGGCGGAGGTGGGGTGATAATGTTTGTGTGTTTCCATCGAAGGGACTGGGTCCTCTTCTAATAATACCGAGCAAGTTAAATTTGGAAGTCTATAAGGACATTTTTAGTAGCTGCATGTTCCTTTCTACATCTCGCTCAAATTCTCATCACATGGTTGGAGATGTAATAAGGGCCCACTCCCTATCAATATATCTAAGGGATATTTTATAGCAGGCGTTCTCAACCTGGGTCAGCACGCAGCCACGAGACCTTACTGGTGTTATGGCGTGGAGGGGGGCTTAGGATAATTTTAGGGGAGGCGCAGTAAACTGTGGAAATTATAATTTTTGAACAGCTAAATATAAACAGTATACAATTTAGGTTTTCTGTCATATTTTCTACATTTTTTCAAAATTTAAATCTATGCAAATTTTTTAGAAGGGAAATTTCGATTGTTAAGTTGGCAATAGTAGCCACTGCCGAACAGTGAGGCGAAAAGTGTGGCTGTGTTGGCCGGCGTGCACCTGCCGCCTTTGAATTTATGCTGTGGTCGCAGACGGTGGAAGACGGGAACGATACTTGCAGGCCAATTACTGTAGTATAATAGGTCTGAGAAGAAAGTTGTATTAGACCCGTATCAAGGTGTATCTTTTTTTGTAAGCTACTAAGTACTTGGTGAAGTGTAGGAGGTTTTTCCACCTCTGCCTTTCTGTGCGCCGGCGCGTGGCCACCTAACATAACCTTCCACCTAACGTAACCCCTAGTTGTCATCTGGCTGCAGACTAGGCTAGGTTTTTTTGTCAATCCTGGTTAATATAGTGTGTGTGATTGGCAGTGTTCTGTGTTGTACCGTACGGCTAAAAATGGCAAAATCATTGCCTAAGAAAATACTGTACAGTGATGACTATATTAAGTATGGATTTTCATACGTACAGAAAAATGGAAGCAATTTACCCAAGTGCGTTATTTGTCACGTTGTTGTGAGTAACGATGCAATGCGGCCAGGTCGTTTGGAACGTCATTTGACAACCAACCACGCCGCCCTGATAGACAAACCAGCTGAGTTTTTTGTTACCAAGAAAAGCTCATTGACACGAATGAAACTGGATTCAACTGGAAGTTTTCATATGGAAAATGAAAAGGCCATTGAAGCTTCTTTTAAAATCGCCTTGCTAATCGCAAAAGACAAGAAACCACATACTATTGGTTAGTCCCTTATATAATCATGTTTACTAACAGCTTGTAGTACTGTCCTTGGTGGACAAAGTTGTAATAAGGTTGCAAAAATATATTTCTCAAATGACACAGTAAAACGCAGAAATGGTGAAATGGCTGAAGATTTGGAAAATAAGTAATAAAAAAGCTGAATAAATCCCCGTTTTTTTCATTGCAATGTGATGAAACAACTGACATTTCTAAGCAATCTCAGTTGTTATTTTACTGCAGGTATATTGACGGGGAACAGTTCATGGAGGAAATATTGTTTTCTCAAACTCTACAAATTACACAAAGGCTGTTGATATATTTTCTGCCTTATGTGGCTTTTTGGCAAGAAATAATCTTCCTTAGGAGAACGCCATTGGGATATGTACTGGTGGGGCCCAAGCTATGACAGGATGCCGATCTGGATTCATTGAACTGGCCTAACAAAATAACCCAAACATATTTGGTTCTCACTGCATCATTCACAGGCAGGCTCTGGCTTGTAAGACTCTGCCTGAATCACTTAATACTGCGTTGAACTTGGCAATTAAAATAGTCAAATGTGTCAAATCTAGCGCTCTCAACACTAGACTTTTTGAGGTTTTGTGCCAAGAGTTGAACAGCGACCAACAAACTCTTCTGTACCACACATAAGTACGCTGGTTCTCTAAAGGCAACATGCTATCTAGGCTGTTCCATTTGAAATCCGAAGTTGAGATATTTTTGATGAGTTCCAGTAAAGAAGACCTATACATCCAGTTTACAGAAGATAAATATATTTTTTACTTAGCATATTTGTCTGACGTCTTCGAATCACTCAACGTACTTAACTTGAAGTTACAAGGACAGAGAAATATTCTGAAGACATACGATGCAATTAAAGGTTTCTTGGAAAAATATTTATCTCTGCCAATGCCGTCTTCAGAGTTTAGAACCTAACTTTTCATCGTTTCCAATGCTCAATGAACTTCTCGATGATACTCAAAGTGTTCTATTATATTTCAAAGATAATTTGAAGGACTGGATTTTAACACATTTGGCTTATTTGAAAATCGAAATAGGAGACTATTTCCCAGACATTTGTTCAGAAAACTGGCAATTTAAATTGGTAAGAGTTGACGTGGACATACTACCTGCTTTTCTTCAGGAACAGACAATCAACCTAAAATGTGATTCTCAAGCAAAGGCTGAATTTCCAAACATGACTGTTGAATACTTTTGGTTCAGCTATTTCCCTGTGTACCCACAAGAGTGTTTGAAGCTGCAAAATTATTAGTGCAGTTTTCATCAACCTACCTGTGTGAGGCAGGATTTTCTACACTAGCTGTTATAATATCTAAATATCGAGCACGATTAGACGTTCAAAATGATTTGAGATGTCCATTTTCACAATTGCAACCAAACATAACCAAACTTGTGAAAGACAAACAGTGCCAGCCGTCTCATTAAATTTGTCGGGTAACAAATGATTAAAATGCCAAACATATGTATAACTACAACTAATTAATAAATTAGTGAATACACTCTTTTAACATTATATATGTATTTAAATACAAAATATTATTTTCAAACAGTTTTTTTAATGTATTAATAATAATAAAGCGAATGTTAAAATACATGTTTTTTAATGTAACCTACAGCAGCACTATAGTTAAGATAATTTTTTATTTTTAACTATTGCAAAACAAAATTATTTCAATAATAGGGAGGTGGGGGTGGCGTGACCACATATATTAGTTAAAAGGGGGGCGTGGACTTTAAAAGGTTAAGATCCCCGGTATTATAGAATATTTCAGCGTGGGTGTCGAGATACTTTTGTTTAGATAGTGTATTCTAGCATAAATTTAGACAAAATACATACTATTCACGGACTCTAATTCTTACTTATTTAATAATAATTGTACTTCATAAAATTTCGTAACTGTATTATAGCAAAATACACTGTTAACAAAATATTCAAAAACAATTCTTCCACTTCAGATAGAGAGTTTCAAGATTACTTCTGATCGAGAGACTGTACACGAACGTTTTAAATATCACTGAGCTGACATTGGCCACACGAATTACTTACTTCAGGTACAGACATTGAAATTACATAGAAAGTTATTACTTTCAGTGTATAGGATGTCTATGGTATAGTGAACACGTTTGAGTCCCTAGTTACCATTCTCCTGTCAGACAGTTTTTAACATTCCACCAAATTTTTTAACTAAATATTGCTATTTAAGTTATAAGCACAGTGTATATATATCACCGTACTCGAAAGTATTATTTTGTGGGTGACTTCTTCATAATTCATTCGTTTCAATCACACAGCTGATTTACACATAATCCAAAATTTCTTTGCTTATCTATTTATTAGTCAATAAATACGAATATACACTATCGTTTGTGAAAAAAGCAACACCCAGAAAGAAAGGCCCGAATGAATCCAAACTCCAAGGATGTGTAGAACAGTGCACCTGCAATAAGTGATTACGATTTCAGAGAGATGGCGTACACATAGGCCCAGTAAAGCCCTCTGTTGTGTGACTGGAAAGGTCCGTGTTACGCCAAGCTCAGTCAGAGAAGAGACGTCAAATGAAATGAAAGCTATTGCCAGTATGCCTCGTTGACGTAAAAGGGGCCATATTAGCACGTCAGTGAGATCGAACCGGGTAGAATGATCGGTTTACGGGAAACGGGTTTGTCACACTGTGACATATCAGCTCGTACAGGGCATGCTGGTACGACAGTGATGCTTGTGTGGAACCAATGAATAGAAGAAGGCTGTACGCAGAGACGAGCGGGTATTGGAGCACGCAATGTGACCACAGCACGGGATGACCACCATCTTGTCCGCATGGCCGTAACGGACCGTACAACCTCGTCCACGGTGTTGGCTCGACACTGGAGCACTGCCACGGGTGTGGACATGTCTGCGTCGATGGTTAGACGCCGTCTTCTGCGGGTTGGACTGGTGGCACGCATGCCATTGCATCTGCTTCCATTGTCCAGAAATCACATGCACCTCAAAGTGCAATAGTCACGTGGCAAGTGTGGTTGTTTGGGGCGCCATTGGACACAACATGCGATATCGACTCCTACGTATTGATGACAATCTGAACAGCAACCTCTATATCAGGGAGGTTTTAAAGCCCAAGGTATCGCCCCTTATTCAGGTGACTCTACATGCTATATTTCAGCAGGACAAACGTTAGTGTATTTCTATTTCACATTTTGCAAAATACGGAAAATAGAGGAATTTTCGCACTTTTTCCTTAGCACTGTGGTAAATTTCATATGAATAAAGAAATTAATTTAGGGCCACGAATAAAAAACCCTAATTTATATAGTAAATGATTGCAAGAGTCGCCTATAATGGACCGATAATTAAAATGGATCATATTAATTCCCGGCGAATATTTGCAATGAATTGGTTTCTGTTTGCAGTAGGACGAACTGTTAACACAGCAGTTAGTGTGTATTTTAGCTTATGGCAATTAAATACATTCCTCGAGCTTATTTTTATATTTGTACCTTTAATAGAAAACTTCTACATAAGTTTGGATATGTTTGTTGTTTGAACATCTTCATAAAAAGTGTACATTTAACTTTTCTGTAAATATGCAATATCTAAAATATATAACCATAATATTAATGAAATGGTTAAATAAAGAGTGTCCTAATATGGTTTGCTTCTTGTTGCTTGAGCCAAGTTCAGAGTACATACAGGATGCCCCGATGGTGCATTCAACAATCCATTGCCCAGCTGGATGAGTTTGAGAGAGGCAGCATTGTCGGCCTCCGAGAGGCGCATCGTTCCCCACTCGAACCGTTCAGTTTACACTGTGTGACGGTATTGGACGCAGTGGGAACAGGAGAGTGCACATATCCGTCGAGAAGGTTTGTGTCGACCGGCAGACTCCAGCAGAGAGGATCAATTCTTCGTACGACAAAGTGTATGCACTCCACACGCGTCGCTGCGCAACATCCACGGACATTTTATGACAGCTAGGGATACGCCGGTGTCTACTAATACCATATCCAGGCTGATTGCAGAGCGGGATTTGTCGTCGCGGCGTCCCTTACGACGTCTGCCATCAGGACCCGAGCATTGCCTAGCATGCGTGACCTTCTGCCAATAAATGGCAGAATAGCAGCTTACGGATTGGCAACGAGTCGTGTTCAGCGACGAATAACGATACTGTCCGGATACAGACCATCGAATTCGAGTCTGGAGATATCCTCGCCAATGCCGTGATACACATTTCAATGTATAGCGGCACGAGAGGTATCATGGTGTGCTGTGCCATTTCCTATGATTCCTACACCCCAATGGTGGTGATTGACAAAACCCTGTGCTGTAAATTCTGTGACCATGTGCGCTCCCCTTCCTGGTGCATCTAGACAACCCCATCTTACAGCAGCATAATGCCCGGCCTCACACAGCACGGGTATCTCTTCCTTCACCAGCAAGGTCCCTAGACCTCTCGCTCATCCAGAACGTTTGGGAAAAAATTGGAATGCAACATCGGCCAGTGGCAACTATGGTATATTTCGAAGGTCAGCTGCTCTATCTGAGGCAGGATCTTCCTCAGAAGGACATCCTATGTCTGTATGCCTCCATGCCCAACCTTATCGCCGCCTGTCCCCGTGCTATGGGTAGTCCAACACCATACTAAGTGAATCCTGCAAGTGTTGGTCCCTTGCAATGCATGCTTGGTTCTGTATACACACTACGATGTGCTGTGCCAGTATCCACATATGTGCCTCTGCGATGGCACCTTCAGGGTAATCAATTTTTTTGCAAAAAACTGTAATTATGTTTAAATTTTTATATATTTTTTAATTTATTCCTTGTTTTCTTTATTCTGATTTGTTTGTCTGCTACATCAGTACACGCTCAACAATAAATTATGACTAATGTATTTATAATAAAACTTTAACTTTAGTACTAATAATTTTTAATTTCTAAAACTGGTCCAATAACCGCTTATAATATATCTTCAGTATGAAAGAAAGTAGAAATTATAACAGAAAATAAGTAATGTTTTCAAGTATAAAGTGTCATTTTAAACGCTGGCTGAAATTAAGAATAATTTTACATTTGAATACAAAAAGGTAAAATCGCCGATAATTACAACGAACGCTTACGCAAAAATTAGAGTTCTCAATTTTTTTTTGCATGTCTGGATTATTGACGTACCACTTATTAAAACAAACAGCTAAAATTTGGTTTCATTTAACATTTATGAAGACGAAACATTTTAATTCGTTGTTCTAATAGGAATTTTGTGTTGAGACGGTGATTTCTCAGCAAACTCAAACCCAAGATTATACGAAAGTTGGCTATGTATTTTCACGAGGAGAGATAGTCGAGCTTTAAGTACGATGGTCATCATATCGATATAGGTTGAATAACATGCTGAGTGTGCACACACTAGGTGCACATTTTGCTGCGTCCACATTGCTCCAAAGAAGCTCCAGGTCGAGACTAGCTCAGTCAAGTACACACTATGATCAACATCCCAAGAGACGAATCCCTGCCAAATAACGAGCTCCCTCAACACTTGGCCAGCAGCCAGCAATAAACCAAGACTGATGTTCTCGACCTTGGCTCTTTTGATATTAGTATCTCATGAAACTAGTTTTCTTCACCCTTCAACCTTACCCTGGTGTTCTGACAGGTGACCCTGAATCCAATTACATAACTAAGTAAGTGCACGTATCAAGTCTGTTTGTCCTCCGAGCTTGTCTGTTCCTAATGATTCCTATAATACTTCGCAGCATCTCCTCAACGAAAATAAATAAAACCGTTCCCAGCATGTTCATCGTTGACTACAACTATAGATTATTAACTGTCCCTCCTTGGTGTATACATTTGGGTGTTCTCATCGGATATTTGTTGCTGCGCCTTATTGTGGCGAGTATTTAAAGCCCATATGCACCAATGCACTTCAGTGTGCATATTTATTGCATCATACGAGTTTCAATGTGTTTGCTTTTACCTAACCTAAATCCAACATAACTAACCTAATTTAATATAATGTAAACTGACCACACCTAACCTTACATGACGTAAACTCACCGGATCTGAACTTACATGTATGTTTACCCAAATTAATCAAGATCCATATAACTCACCTTAATATAACATAATCTAAGCCATACAATCAGAACATTAACTAACCTTACTGAGTCGAACCAACCTCAGAAACCTTTCTTTACCTTACCTTCTGGTATTTGTAACGAAACTAATTTAACCTTATGTAACATGCCACAACTTAATGCACCCTTTCTTAAGCTGGCAGAACCTTAACTAATAAAATAATATCAATGGTTAAAAAAATAATATATATATAATTTTATAGTGTAACTTATTTTCACTGCCATGTCATATTCCCAGGTGATGAGTTTGCACAAAACCTTGCGTAGTTTGCTCACAGAGTATGCTGTAACACATTATTAACTCCCAAGGTTATGTTGGCCAAGCTGACCAAATAGTCAGTTATCGATACAGTCGCATCTTGTCAGGATGTGAATCCCCTGACTGCTAATCAGCCGTAAGCTGTCTAAGTCCCCATCTTAAATATACTTAATTACGTAAAGATTAATTAAAAAACTTTTCAGTGTATTATATAGAATTTAATAAAAATTGGGAATGTGCAGCTTCATAAAAATTTATGTAAAATATAATTACATAATCTGGAACGTGGGACACTTTTCAAAGTTAAAACTAGGTTTCCTGTCGTTTGAGATGCTGTATGGTAATTCAGTGAACCGCTTACCTACCTAGAATTATTATGCATTTTTTTCGACGATAATATATGCCGCTAACAACACATTATATCTCTGTGTTACAAAGTTATACAAATCGCTATAACTCATCGCAGCTCTGTGTAATTTTGTCGTCACGAATCCCGTAGTCTTAGATTGGAAAATTCTGTTTACTCTTTAATAATAGGTTTGAATTTTTTTCATATCCTTACAAGTGGAAATAATCGTGTTATAATAATCACAATCAACGAAACAATATGTATTATTTTCTGCGACGGTGGTGTGTTATCTGAATTGAAATTATCTTCACGAGTCCTCATGACTACTGCGTTAACAATCTAGACTATCAAAAAAAGTTTTTTATATCGTATTTGATTGTTAACCTATGCATTTATCATCGGATGTCAGGACTTCTTATTCTTTTCACTTAGAAAGTTCCAACGACCATTTGAAAAATTAAAAGTTTCACGCAATTTTTTAAATTTTATTTGTAAGATTTTAATGGGAATGCATATTAAGACAGAAAAATTGCAGTTTAATCATTTGTGCAAACATTTGTAAATTTTTGAAATTCATAAACTTGTTAGTATTATAATTTTGGTTGGTACTCGGGAGCTATATATTTGCCTAGATATAAGTAAGAGAACAAGATTTCTAATGAAAAGAATATTGTTAGCATAATTAATGTTTAAAGAAAATTTGTATGACTTTGCTTGTTACTATTATAACTGTGGCTTTTTGAATAGAGTTCAATAATTCCAAATCGGTTTTGCGCTAAATGATGATATGTGTAATTCTACATCAGTGAGAATCACCTTCGTTGGTTAGATATAATGTAGGCTGTAGTAATTACTAGTTATGACAATAACACATATCACTGCCCTCACTACCGTTATGCGACTCCATAAAGCTAAGGGCCATAGGTTATGTCATTTAACAAGCAGCTTTACCAGGTTTTTTATCTTCTGCGGAGGTTTTTCCGCACACCCAGGCACATCCTTCTTCTTACTCTCCAGCTAAAAGCACACACAGTGAAACATGTAAAATACACCACGCAATTGCACTTTTCTGTTTAAACTATGTTCAATGTTCAGTGTCTAATCTAAATATGGGAAACCTATCAGTTATGTATCAATCTGAGAATTAAAATTTTCAATATTGAGCTCTGTAGATAAATACATTTTTTTTTATTTCAAGTTACTCAATTCTGAAAATATTCAGTATAATAAAAAACAAGGAAATATGTTGTACTGCAGTCGATCCCAAACTTGTTGGCTTGCGGACCCCTTCCACGGAACAATATCTACCGTGGACCCCTCTTACTCAAGTACTTAGATTTAGATACATGACACTAAATGTGCAGTTTTGGGTAAATAAACGTTTGGTTAATTAGCCAGGTCATGCCTTGTTATTAGTGGTGGAGGGGAATATCACTATAAAAAATTAGATTTAAAAACTCAACCTTATTTAATACACAAAACACAAATTATACAGAACGGAATAGATAGGTAGGTACAACTATTGTAGGAAATCGAACAATATTAATTCAACCTAATGATTTGAACATAGATTCAGCGTGATTAATGGGAAGAATGAGGCTCAAAATTAAGCGTGTTAAAACTTAATATTGGTTTAATATTTGATAGCCGGAGTCAGATGTCAGGTTCAGCATCTAAACAGCCTCGGTATTTAGTTTTGGTGGCTGCGTAGATAGAAAATCCAGATTCGCAATAATGTATTAATTTTTCTCGAAGTTCGTCGCGGACCCCTTAATTAGGGTTGG
>NQII01009548.1:0-29881 GCA_002778355.1 Clitarchus hookeri | reverse complement strand
TATATATATATATATATATATATATATATATATTACACAATACATTACGAACGTATAATTAGCCTGAAATGTTTTGTTAATATTCCTGGAAATTTTCATCGCGTTTTACTACCACTATGATTTTCAATATTTAGTATATGTATGTAGCAACTTAAAAACTNCCTGGAAATTTTCATCGCGTTTTACTACCACTATGATTTTCAATATTTAGTATATGTATGTAGCAACTTAAAAACTTTATTACTAAACAAATGCTACGAAGAAAAGTGTTATTGCTGCTAACATGTCTTTACACTCGTATAATATTTCCAGCTTTGTTAAAAAGCTTAAAATATCTTAAAGTGACCAAAGTTATCTACTTTATTTAAATATTGCTTTATAATTTTGTGGTAAGATTCCATGAAAACCCACAATGAAAATGAAAAGATGTGGGTCACTAACCTTCCAACTTAGAACTATGAGGTTAGTGAACATTTTAATTTTAGTCCATATATTTTGTCGACTTACATAGTGGTACCCACATATATTATTTGGATACAACTTAATATTTTTTTTTTTCACCGCGGGATAATATAAATAAATTTATCAAGAAATTATTCACGTGTTTCGTAAATAGATTAATATTTTATAATAATTTTCAAAATTAAAAAAATATGTAAAGCCCTAATTGTGTGCGCACAAAGTGTAATACTTCAGAACTTTGTGGCAAAGCTTACCAATATTTTAGCGAAGTCAAAAAACATCTACTTTTCACATTTTTTTCGAAGAAAATTTTAATGTCAAAATCATTATAATAAGACTACGTAAACAAATTTGGCATAATGTTTCCATTATTTCGTATTTTAACCGAATTTTTGTTTGTGTTGTATTAAAAATATATAATTTTGATTTTATCTAGAAAAATAATTGTTAGTTGAATTACCGAATTATGTGATACTACTGCGGAACAAGGGATAAATAAAAGTAGGTTTTCACTCCTAGCTTTCCAGTTCAGAGTTGAGTGAAGCTAAGATGCATAACGCAATGTTCACGCACATGGAGCATTAAAGAATACAGAGGAGAAACAGTTGATTATTCCAAGAAATACAAGCGCACACCCCAGCAAAATGGCGTCACAGTCCAGTAACATTTCCGAACGCTTTCCACCAATCAGCGCCTGGTAAATTACTTCTTAGTCAGCAGCCTAGCCAATAGGTGACCTAGCGCAGCATGCAGTAACCAATCACACGTTTCCAGAGCCTCGTGCAGACAATCAGCAAGTGGCTACGCCCACACAAAAGCAAACGCCACATAGTTTAGCCTCTGTGTACTTCTCTACTCTGTGGCACAGACTCACGTCTGTTACTGCCACGACCGCACCTTGCGTCTATCCCGTCAGTCAAGATGAGGATTGATTATAACTTTGACAATATTTAGAACATTTATAAATTACGAAACCAAAATTTTTTACTGGCGTGAAGTGTATATTAATAATATGAAAATTATCGCTTTGTAAATGTTTTTCAGAATACCAGAAGCCCTTAACTGTGTAGTTCAGGTACACACAAAATAATCATAATAATTATAATTTTCCAATGGTTTAAAATTACCTGAAAGCATTTAAAAGTGCAGCTTATTATCTTTGTATCGCTTAGTTGACCAAGAAAGTATTGCTACCTTCAGCTATCCCAAATTTTTCATTCAGTTAGGTATACCGTATTTTGCGTGTGTCGGATATTTAAATTAATTAAGAATAACTTTGTAAGCAACTGCAATATTCGTATTTAATCATAACTTTATATATTATACATATATGTTTTTAAGACAAAAAATTATAAACTATAAATAAACAGTATCCGTTATCCACATATGAAAATGTGCAAATTAATGCTAATTATAGGCTATTCCGGGTAAAGTGAGCACCATTTGAAGCCCTCTCATTTGGAATAATTGTCAGTAAATTTATTTTATTGCAGCCATATACGTTAACTTTCGAGACCAGTGAAATGTATTCACTGTGGGTATTACTTATATGGCGATATTTATTTAATAATGGTAGAAGTATAGAAAATGACTTATAAGAAAAAAGTAAATATGGCGTTAAAAGTGCTCGCTTTACCGTGGACAGCCTAAACATATTAGTATACTGCACACACGTAGTATTTACATGTTGTAATGTATTTGGAATAAATACGTAACAAATTAAGTACTGTATAACACTCCATCATTTTTAAAGGAAGGGGTAGTTATATATCCGAAAGTATTTACATAATTGCAAAGATACGTAAGGATGTTTAGGTTACGTAAGACTAGGAGTTAGTGTAGCCACCTTCGCTGGCAAAAAAGTATACTTACCGTGTTGTTGAGTTGTTGGACCAACTGCTCCAGCTTCTCTGCGTACCGGCGTGACTCATCAAGATTCCTGCCCAGGTCCTGCACCTGCGGAACACGCATACAGTATATATGTAGTTAACATGTCGCACTCTTACTATGCCAGCATGACGCCAAGCTTGTCAGCATCTCACCAGTGTACGTGTTGTGCTGATAAGTGACATTTGACTACACCGACTGTAGTATAGAGTAGAAGTATATACGTAGTTAACATGTCACACTCCTACTACGCCAGCATGACGCCAAGCTTGTCAGCATCTCACCAGTGTACGTGTTGTGCTGATAAGTGTAATTTGACTACACCAGCTGTAGTATAGAGTATCAGTATATACTTAGTTAACATGTCACACTCTTACTACGCCAGCATGACGCCAAGCTTGTCAGCATCTCACCAGTGTACGTATTGTGCTGATAAGTGACATTTGACTACACCAGCTGTAGTATAGAGAAGCAGTATATACGTAGTTAACATGTCACACTCTTACTACGCCAGCATGACGCCAAGCTTGTCAGCATCTCACCAGTGTACGTGTTGTGCTGATAAGTGACATTTGACTACACCAGCTGTAGTATAGAGTAGCAGTATATACGTAGTTAACATGTCACACTCTTACTACGCCAGCATGACGCCAAGCTTGTCAGCATCTCACCAGTGTACGTGTTGTGCTGATAAGTGACATTTAACTACACCAGCTGTAGTATAGAGAAGCAGCAAACTGACAGTTATACTGCATCTGATGCTCTCACTGCCACTGATTGAATATAAGTAACCTTGAACTAGATCTTTGAACTTGATATGTAACACTATTTAAACTTCAAACCCAAAATCACACAATACCCAAAAAATGTAATTTTTCATAAATTATAAATAATTATAAAAAAATATTATGACCAATTTATTTAAAAACATTACATTTCCCAAAGTTTCCCTCAGCACCACATCCAGTATGCGACTGACCCTCACCAATATTTCTCATTAGTTAATTAGTTCGTTCCACTCCACTCGCTTTGTCAATGTTTCTTATTTATAGATGACTTGTGATTACTTCACTCCCCCCCCCCCCCNTGATTACTTGTGCTCACTTCACTGTCCCACCCCTTCAACAAAAAGTGTTTTTAATTGTTTATTAATCATGCTCGATCGACCCGACACCAATTTTTCTCATTGGTTAATTAGTCCACAGGCTTCGACCCCCCTCTCCATTGATCACTCTGTCAAATTCACTCTGCCAACCATATTCATTTTGTCATTTATCAATCGTTTTCATTTTCAGAAATCACAAAATGATACAAATCCCAAAAATCGGGGAGAAAATAAAATATTTCCTCCGACTACCATGTAGGATTCCATTTCGCCAAATCCCATTACCATCAAGATCACTCATTCCTTCTTAGCTGTGCTCCATCCACCCTCTTGTATTATATCCATGCTTTGTTATTCCTTAACAGTCATCTTAGTTTTCATCAGTACAACCATCTTACATTAAATCATTACCATGTTTCCTACATGCCTATGCTCTATAATTCCACGTCAGTAATCTATGATATAATTTCTTTAAAATACCAGAGAGGCCGGCGAAACAAATATTCTCTCATGCTCTCTCATGCAATGTTATCAATCTTTGATTTAGTTTTTTTTAGTTGCGTTCTATTGGTTCCCTATCATTCCTACTTGATTTAGTCATATACCATTATATTAGATTCTATTCATGCTCTACAATTCCACCTCGAATTATTAGCCTACTGATTACTTGGTCCCCTCAAACCACCATATTTGATTGCATCACTTCTGTAACCATTGACTAACATATAGACTTGTCCTTTAAGCATGAAAATTTTCCAATTAGGTTGTCATTTGTGTTTACTGGAAAGAAAACTGTGGTGTATTAGAGCAGGACCGTGCATGTAGATATTTATGTAGGACCTCTCTTCGTCATATACTGTACTGAAGTATGTCTCGCCAGGCTCGACTCAGCCTTCACCCTCCCTTCTCCTAATCTTAGAGTAAAAAAATTTTCTATCACTTCAACAGCTTTTTCCAAGACTGCTATGTCCAACATGCTTAGAATGTATTACATTATTAATATGCTCTTTAATGTATGCTTTAGCATATACCTTTACTATATTATCAATGATTATGCACATTCAGTGATTGTGCTACACAATAAATCTTGAAGAATGATCTTTCAAATCACGATATTTTGTCCACATAATTTTATTAGTTCATTAGTATCATGAACATTGTAGTATCGTATTGTAGTGACAGATCTGAATGCTAAAGCTACCTTATTCCCAAATCAGGGAAAGAAGTCATGCTAGGCTAAGGTATATCAGCGCTAGCAAGCAATGGATCACTTTTGATTATTCATTGAAAACCTATTTTTTACGTACATCAAACCAAATAACTTAAAAAAAATTTTCGACGTTCTCCATACTATACATGCAGTGTTTTTTCCAGAAAAATTCTAACTTTTCACATTATAAATCTATTCTACTTATACACAGCTCGATACAGTCTTATGCTACCAAGCATCCACCCAGAATCCCAAAGTTTTTCTTTTAAGGCCTCTACAGCCTCTGGAATTCTATAAACGTTGTTTAAGGCTTCATTTACAGTCTTGAATGTCCGCCGGCTGATTTCTTCATCCAAAGAATGAGGCTTTTCATAGGTACACTCCAGCCCAACATTACATTTGGCCCTTGAATGAATATTATTTTAGGTAGAATCTATTTGATATGGAATCACTAATAGCTAGTGCAGGACATTTCTTACCTTCAACAACTTTTACTTTACAGTTCTTGATAAGTCTCTTCAGCTTATCACTTCGTTTGAACAGACGTTTGCACTTAACACATTGTTGCATAACACAGGAAGGACCCTTCACTGAAGTGGTTCTTTCGTGATTCCGTGCACTTTGGCTGTGGTAAATGTCTTGTCACAGTAACAACAACGAAGTCATCGATGACGATACTACTTTAGGTGCTCCATCCGAAGAAGTCGATGAGATTCCCGGAAAAGAAGATGGTGACACTGCTGTAAGTGACCCACCTGAAGAAGTCGATGGCAACACTGATGTAGACGACCTATCCGAAGAATACTAATGTTCTCTCGGCGTCATACCTGAATAAGTCGATGGCGATGACACATTAAGCATGCTGCTCGAAGAAGTCGATGCAACTGCAGGTATTGCTCCTGAAGAAGTCGATAGCTTCATCGGTTACAAATGCGAAGAAGTCGATGCGATGGCACTTCCATAGACCCCATTAGATTTGGAATATCCGAAGACATCATAGATGCCGAATAAGACTTTGACTCAAACGCGAATCCGTAAAGCCAGCCGAGACGATCCACATTGCATGTAAACCACTGTTAAACTAACTTCTTTGTTTACACTCAACTCCTTATAATATACTCATTAGCAACCCGCTATGATATCATTATGACATATTACCAAACATATTACGCCAATAAGACATTGTGTGGACATCGACCAGCCAATCACATAGTTTCCACGTGATTGCAGCTGGCCAAATGCATGCAGGATCTTAGATTCCGACATAGAACCGCAATTAGCACCGCACTTAGCACCACACTTAGCACTGCACTTAGCACTGCACTTAGCACCGCACTTAGCACTGCACTTAGCACCGCACTTAGCACCGCACTTAGCACTGCACTTAGCACTGCACTTAGCACTGCACTTAGCACCGCACTTAGCACCGCACTTAGCACCGCACTTAGCACTGCACTTAGCACTGCACTTAGCACTGCACTTAGCACCGCACTTAGCACCGCACTTAGCACCGCACTTAGCACTGCACTTAGCACTGCACTTAGCACTGCACTTAGCACCGCACTTAGCACTGCACTTAGCACCGCACTTAGCACTGCACTTAGCACCGCACTTAGCACTGCACTTAGCACCGCACTTAGCACTGCACTTAGCACTGCACTCAGCACTGTACTTAGCACCGTACTTACGGCTGCACTTAGCACCGCACTTAGCACCGCACTTAGCACTGCATTTAGCACTGCACTTAGCACTGCACTTAGCACCGCACTTAGCACTGCACTTAGCACCGCACTTAACACCGCACTTAGCACCGCACTTAGCACCGCACTTAGCACTGCACTTAGCACCGCACTTAGCACTGCACTTCAGCACTGCACTTAGCACTGCACTTAGCATCGCACTTAGCACTGCACTTCAGAACTGCACTTAGCATGACACAAACCATACATGTCCCACAATGGCACATAATGACCCATTATGACTCAAAAATTACTAATAAATGATTCATGATGACCCATAAGTCACACCTAATGACATACAAATAACACATAAATGCCCACAAATGACACTTACAGACCCACAATGACCCACATGTTGAACCATTGGGGGGATATCTAAGAAATTATTCAAACCGCTCACATATGCAAATACTAGTGTAAACATCCTTTCATGAATAAAATATTTAACTCATGTTGCAATAGAAAAACCTAAGACAATTTTGAACCAATGTAAGAATACATTTATATTTACACATTATATATGCAAATATATACATTACGCATATATATACACACACATGCGCATGAAACCAAATTAAGATGAGAGAAAACAGGCCACACATTACAGAAATAGGGGAAAAAATTGCCAAGTAATAAATCTAAGACAATACACTTCATGCACCGAACAGTGATACATATCTATATTTTCGAATCAAAGCGATATTATACTGTGAAAAAACATAATAATTTCATTTGTATTAATTATAAATCTTCAAAGGAAACATCTATGTTCACAAACAAAAAAACCTGACAGTTGAAAACAAAATAATTATAGCCTATTCCTCTTATACAATTCTTTTATATCACAGAGTACACGTCATAACAACAGAGATAAATTGCTATTCTACAATATTCCCAGTTCATTATTAACTGGCATACATATACAATGAGGCGACAAATATCATGGTATACCTCCTAATATCGTGTCGGACTTCCTTTTGCCCGGCGAATTGCAGCAACTCGACGTGGCATGGACTCAACGAGTCGTTGGAAGTCCCCGGCAGAAATATTGAGCCACGCTGCCTCTATAGACGTCCATAATTGCGAAAGTGTTGCCAGTGCAGGAGTTTGTGCACGAACTGACTTCTCGATTATTACCCATAAATGTTCGATGGGATTCATGTCGGGCGATCTTGTTGGCCAAATCATTCGCTGGAACTGTCCAGAACGTTCTTCAAACCAATCGCGAACAGTTGTGGCCCGGTGACATGGCGCATTCTCATCCATAAATATTCCATCTTTGTTTGGTAACATGAAGTCCATGAATGGCTGCAAGTGGTCTCCAAGTAGCTGATCATAAAACTCTCCAGTCAATGATCGGTTCAGTTGGACCAGAGTACCCAGTCCATTCCATGTAAAAACAGCCCACACCATTATGGAGCCACTAACAGCTTGCACAGTTCCTTGTTGACAACTTGGGTCCATGGATTCGTGGGGTCTGCGCCACACTAGAACCCTACCATCAGCTCTTACCAACTAAAACCGGGACTCATCTGACCAAGCCACGGTTTTCCAGTCGTCTAGGGTCCAACCGATATGTTCACGAGCCCAGGAGAGGCACTGCAGGTGATGTCGTGCTGTTAGTAAAGGCACTCGAGTCGGTCCTCTGGTGCCATAGCCCAGTACAGCAAAAATTCGCCGCACTGTCTTAACGGACACATCAGTCGTACGTCCCACATTGATTCCTGCGGTTATTTAATGCAGGGTTGCTTGTCAATTAACACTGACCGTTCTACGCACACTTCGTTGGTCTCGGTCATTAAGTGCAGGCGGTCGGCCACTGCGTTGTCTACGGGGGGTGGTTATAAAATTAAGTATTCTCGGCACACTCTTGACACTGTGGATCTCGGAATGTTGAATTCCCTAACCATTTCCGAAATGGAATGTCACATGTGTCTAGCTCCAACTACCATTCCGCGATCAAAGTATGTTAATTCCCGTCGTGCGGCCATAATTACGTCAGAAACCTTTTCACATGAATCACTTGACTACAAATGAAGGCCCAACCAATGCACTGCCCATTTATACATTGTGTACGCGATACTACTGCCATATGTATATTTGCATATTGCTATCCCATGACTTTTGTCACCTCACTGTATACGCACTGTGGCAATGTTTCAGCCCACATGCCAGTGTAATACATAGACTTACAAACGATAAATTTTCGAAAGGTGAGAAGTGAGAGCTAAATCACGTATTATCGGTGTTCATTTTTGCGACAAACTTTGTACAACTCCATCATGCCCAGAAGAGTTCTGATGCTTGCCGGCATTCTTGCACTCTATCAGCCCCTCCGGATGCCACGAAGCCACAAATCTCGTATAATGAAATATTTAAGTAAAAGATTAACAAAATTACATATTAAAAATACCTATCTTTACTTACATGAGGTTTATAACGCATGCAAAATTAAAAAAAATACCAGGCTGCAGATGAGATTACTCAGAACCCACACACCTTGTCTAACTTATCTACAATCTTAACCACGAGACCAACATAACTTGCGTCAGAAGTCTTTATTTTTATATTAATTATTCTTGCAAGTATGTACAAATGTTAACCAGAAAATCACAGTTTCTATTGCAATTTTGCAACTCAATTTATACCTACTTCTTCAAATAAGGAAGTTATTTCATTAAGAAGAATATATTTTGATACGATTACCACACAAGAAGCGAGGCTGGGTCAGGCAGGAATACGGCCAACTACTATTATTAAACCAATATTCGCAAACAACTGCGACTCGAATGCAACAACTAAGAATGCAGGAATCTGCAGAAATACGTACAATGTCTGGGTCTGGCAAACACGGTGTGGTAGTGGCAATTTCATCAAAATCTAACGGCAGTAACTCCGTCCAGGATACAAGGGAGAGCCACTAGGAATCAAGGATATTGTAGAATGTGGTCGAGAAGGAGAAGTGTAATGGACATGACGGCTAAGGGCCGGGGTGTCAGTCAGCGTCGGTCCTCCCTGAACGGCGTCTCCGAGCGGCGATATGTGGTAAGTGTCTTACACTAGGGTGAGAGAGCGAGACCGGAGCCCCTTATATCCTTGTCCTCCCATAACAGATTGTCCTTTACGCCTACCTCAATCCCTAGCCCCACTAACTACATAAATATTTAATTACAGCACGTTGAATCAGTAAAAATCCCCCGGAAATAATTAATTGTACTTAATTAATTATTCTCTGACTACCTTTCATTAAATGCATTAACTGTATGTCCTTAAGAGGTATAAAATTTTACTCTATTTCATTTTAAGAGATCCGTGTAGCTAGAAAACATTAACAGTTAATGAGTAATACGGTCACCATTAATTAAAATGTTTGTTTTATTACGATTTATTGAGGTATTTTGGGCGTTTAGCGTTTTCTAAATTCGAAATACATTTTTTTTTGCACAAAACTACAATTTCCATCACCCATAGTTTTTACACAAACAGTTATATACGCTTTTACGTTGTTGAGTGTCCGCCATTATGCTGAAGCTTGTGGATACGGGTCAGTATTGTAGAAATATTGCTTGATGTCTATTTCAAACACAGCCCTTGTAGATTTACGAACGTGTTGTTTTACATTAGATATCTTTGTATTCTTACAAGCATTTGTAAAAGTTAGAAACAATTTCTCAATAGATATTAAAAAAAAATTTTCATAATGTATAGCAGATTGTATCACAAAATTTGTAGTATATTTACCACCTTTCTAGACCACTACGCCCATTGATTAAAATATGGGATTTATATATATTAAGAAAAAAAAATAAGGGGAAAGATCCCAGACATCTTAGATTTATCAATTATAGCCGTTGATTTACTTTAAATTTGTGTGACGATCTTTTCGGCATGGTACAGCATAAAGCTTCTTTAAGGTTTATCGTATTGCAACATCTTAATTACTGATATCGAGATTTTTGATCTCTAAATGCCAGGAAGTCAAAATTTTGCTTTGCCTGCAATCCCATATGTTACAGAAACCAAGTAATAGCGACATTATAAAATGTACGAAACTGTGCGCTATATCCCGTTGAGCAGTAAACCTAATAAAAACCTTGTAATGCAGATAGATGAGAAAAAATTTCCTTTATCCCAGATGTCGGGGACACTTCCGCCTTCAATAAGGTTAGTCATGATTTTTAGTATAGGAATTCACTTAACTTTATGGGAGACATGATACTTAACTTTCTATTTTAAAAGTGTTTCCACCTCTCGGGTATTTAACATACCTTATGCACGTTTCGCTCGTTTTCCGAAGTCTTATTTTCTAGTAGTCTTTGTAGATCGCCAACCTGCAAATGTTAAACAGGAAGTACAGATTAAAAATCTACAAACAACAAAATAGATTATCCTTTCACTATAAACTGTTATGGTATAAATTGCATAAAGATAATGGATTAAAAGGACTATATACGTATAAAAACTTCCTTGTTTTTCGTTGGAACTGGTTGAAAGGTGTTTAAAGAAGGCATTACAATGTTTGCACATTTTAATACCGCCTTAAGTATAGATATCGCCGAGGGAACATTAACGCCATTTAATTTTTCACGACTGCACAGTTTTCTTGATCAAATTGTTCAGACAGTCTGTTTTTCCTCAATAGTAAATGCTGCAAATACTGCCCACCATAACATGTAATATTTTCGTTTGAATAAACCTAACGTTATTAATAATTGCAAACCTTTATCTGGTCTGAACTTTTCTTGCCATGAAGCCACAGAGATAAAAGTACATATTCAAGGGTACTCGGTAATTACGTTAAAAAGGTTACAGTTTAATACGATTCATACAGTAAATATGGGGCAATGGTACATTGCCAAGTATAATTTTCTATTAAACACATGGTGTTTAACTCAATATATAGTATCTGTGGAAAAATTTTAATGCTAGTATAAATCTTATAGTTTTCAACCCCCAGTATTGATGTTTCTTTATAAAACACTATTATTGTATTTTTTGCTTTATTTTTTTTGTGAGTTTATAAATTGCAAAATATAAAAGTTAAAGAGAAACTTCCTGACGGTGACCTATTAATTATTATATTACGTAGTATATGTTATAAAAATACGCTTTAAGAAAACAGAAACCTCTTTTTAGTTTGAGGAACACGCAAAGTCATAGTGAACAAATATTCTCTAAGCTCTGTTCCATTTTGTTTGTTTCTCTTTTATGTTTATCTCGTAGGTCGTGTATCTGCAAATGTTTAAAACCACAGTGAAGAAAATTTAAATTCAAACACAAGAAATTGCAATTGCAAACAAAATTATGTGCTATCACTTTTACAAAACTAAATATATTTACGTCTTCATTAATTCAGATATTCTCCAGAAGGTAATTCATACATCGTGAGTATTTTAGGTATTTAATAAGTGTGAATGGAATCGTTTGTTGGTTTTCCCATGAGATGACCTCATTTCCAGTAGATTTAGTGCTGCCGAAGTCATCTTTACAACACCCTGCAAAGACAAGCACATCTAGGGCTAGAGTAAAAGGGAAATAGTTTCTAATATTACGTACTAAACCCCTTTTTGCCTCAAAACATATGCCTATACAAAAACGTGAGAAGAAATCTGAAAACAGAAGTAGGAAAGAAATTGGAATATAAAATTATTTTGCCATTCGTTCTTCATGAGTCTAATGTAGTTTGTTGTTGTTAGACATGTCGATTTTTTTTTATTTGTAAAATAAACGAATGTTAATATGCAGATGCGTGATCCTCAAGACAAATTTACATTTCCAGAAATCTCAGAGAACAAGCTAACCTTCCTCCACACTTCACAAGTGTACATTTCTTACATTAAGAAATTGTAATGACTAAAATATATAATTTGAACTTACTTGCACTTGCTTGTTAACAGGGTTTAAAAAACTACAACATATTTATTTAAACATATGTTAGTTATTTATTATTTGAAGTTTGGCTTGCACAGTGAAGTAACTTATATAAGATTTAAAAAAAAATTATTTCGCAATAAATTAAACATTGATAAAATATACAACAAACCGAAAAGGTTGTAGTGGTTTAAAAAAAAAANAAATTATTTCGCAATAAATTAAACATTGATAAAATATACAACAAACCGAAAAGGTTGTAGTGGTTTAAAAAAAAAATGGTTGCCTGTAAAGTCGGTTTTACGGGCGAAGATTTTACGTGACAACGTAGTGCTGCGCGCGCGGCAGACCGATCATAGTTGAGTGGGAGAGAGACGCAAGGCATTCGGCGGGCCTCTCTCTCGTTCGGTGACTCATCGTAACGTTACCGAGCGTTACACTTTTTCATAAGTGACTCCCAGCCGCAACCTAATTTAAGACGTTGTCACGTCAAAAACTATTAGTTTTTATGTATTCTGATACATGTTCTTTGATGTATAATGTATGTCGGATTGTATGTTCATGACAGACGTCACGACATGTGTAGAATTCAGCACGCATAAATTTCACCGCGCACGTTCTCTCACCGTATCACCGATGTGCACAACTCTGTTGACTCGCCATTAGTAGCAAGGCTCAGCTGAAAACACACCTGCTTTTTCGTGTGGTTCTAGGGTTGAGAAGGAAACTGAAACTTAATTTGCCCAACAAAGAGGACTTTAGTATAATGGCACCACATAATGCCAATTGAGCAACAGTTATCTTCATTCCCTAGCAATTTCCATATATAGACAATGCAATCAGGTGTGATGACTGTCTACACAATGTGTTGGTGGAACGCGGAGAATGACGGTTCATGTTATCCTGAAATATAAGAAGCCTCTTACTTAACAGGTACAGAAAACGGTGTATTGTTTGTGGTATTAATAATTATATAATTACATCAGTCAAACATGTAGAAAAATTAATTCAGAGATGTGTTTCTGGTTAATTATCTGCAACACAATGAGATAGTTTACCATTTTATTCAATGTCTTCAAGTACACTTAAAACGTAAAATTTAAGACCAACACATTGATTTCCGCAATACGAACAACTTTAGTTCCTTGTTAACTGACGTCTAATTATATATGACTTTTTGTACTCAGTAAATCGCCTTAATAACTCAAACACGTGTAGTAAATTTAAAAAATATGTTATCAAAGTAACGCAAATATTTTAAGTCAGCTGCTTGCTTCAGTGTATAGGAAACTAAGCGTCTTGGCAGACAGAGCCAAACAGGGTATAAAGGGGCGGTTGCTTAATTTTTTTGTTGACTTGCTTGTACCAATAGAAAACAAACACTTTGCTATCTAGTTACACTCACTGGATTCAAATTAACACAAGAACTGACTGTTTATAATCGCCGATTACTGTAACCACGATATATAATGTTCCAGATTCTTAGGTGTAATGTAAATAGTATACGTTGAAATAGTAATTAAAAAATGGTTGCCTGTAAAGTCGGTTTTACGGGCGAAGATTTTACGTGACAACGTAGTGCTGCGCGCGCGGCAGACCGATCATAGTTGAGTGGGAGAGAGACGCAAGGCATTCGGCGGGCCTCTCTCTCGTTCGGTGACTCATCGTAACGTTACCGAGCGTTACACTTTTTCATAAGTGACTCCCAGCCGCAACCTAATTTAAGACGTTGTCACGTCAAAAGCGGTGTTCTCGTTTGTCGGATTGACGGTGGACTTGGTATAGACAGTCAGCAAGACTTTCGCCCATGTCTGGCACAAATATGTTACTGGGACTCGATGTGTCAACGCCTGTTGTTTGATTTTAGAACTTGAACAACACACACTTGCAACACAGCACTTCACTTATCCTCTCAGGACACAACACAGAACTCACATAGCTGCAGATACTTTGGCTAGGTTCAGAAGGAAATTTTGAAGTATCTGGAGGTGTTAGACATGTGTTAGTGAGGAGGTAAATATTTGATATGAAATATATAAACACTATTCCAAAAACGAAAACACGTCCAGAATGTTTATTATAAATAAAATATATAGCATTTTGTCAATGTTTAAATGTGCATATTTTGAATTATAAATATTTTATTAATTAGGCACGTATAATTATGGGATAATTATCCTTTACTCTGGCTGTACTTGAATACTAGTTAAGAGCTAAATTAATTTAAATTGTTTAGTTTGCAAGTGAAGACTATTTAATTGTATGTGGAACATAAAGACTATTTTCAATTCACTTAAGAAACATAGTTTTTGTATATAGTTTTTTTTTCAAGAATGAAGATAACGAATATCAAAAACCGAGTATAAAAATAATAAAAAAGAGGGAAATTGGTTTGGATGTTAAGAAGGGAAGACTTATGCGTGCTAGTGGCTGTTAAGGCCTAGTCGTTCCTCCGTAATAGCACGACTACTTTATGTAATGCCTTCCCTTATTATACAATAGTGTTTACCACTTAAATACTTATTACATATATATATATATATATATATATAGTGACATGCCGTATTGTCCAAGGAAATTTGCTGAGATGAAAGTAACAGGTGTAAGTAAACCGCACAACTAATGTGCTTGCAAAACACACTGAATGTATCTAAATCCAGGAGCTTGCGAAAACTTGAGCGGGCGTACCACTCATCAAGCTGCTAATAAAGGAAGTTTAGCATCGCTATTACTCGATGTTGGGAACTTACCTACGTATTTGACCCTTTCCTGAGCAAATGTAGGAACTCTACAATTAATCTTTAGGTTAATAAATTACTGTTACCGCTTTCTCATTAAACAGATACACTGGTATGGTAAATTTTCGAATAATTTTGCTGAGTGTTCCTAAGCACTTCTGCACGAATTGTGGCAGCTTTTCTTAGTAATCAGACTATAATTTCCATTCCGAGTTGTCTTTCTGGCAAACCAGAAAAATTTATTTCCTTCATTATTTTTATGGGCAGGGAAAACCTCGTCACGCGCATTAAAATAATATCGTCTATATTCTGCTCAGGCTGGCAAAATATAATTTATATAACACGTACATATTTGCATCTTGTAAATTTTTCCACATTAGGTTCTCAAAAACGATTCTTCGAGCATATCTAAGCACGTTTTCATACAAAGATAATTTGTTAGCTCCACTTACTCTTGCCTTGCATCTGATGAGCTCACGAACAAATAATTAAAACTAAACTATTATAAAATATTGACATTATCTGAAGACCCACATGACCAACCTTGAACGAAAGCACCGTTATTCAGTTAATTAACTGTCACAATATATGCGCAGTAATAAAATCAGGGAGATAGAAAATAATTTAAACCATAAAAGGAAAGAACACCATAATTCAAAAGCATAGACAAGTTACGCCAAAGAATATTTCTAAATAATTTAATATTATTTAAATGTACATAACTTCATAAGTTATTGCAGGTAAGCATCCTACATTAAGCTACCGTTTTTCTCACGTTACCAGATTATTATGATGTTACTAATAACACTAGATATATTAGTCTCTATGCAGCCACAGTAAATTTTTAATTCCTTATTAAAAGAAGTTAGAAAAACTGGTCATAAGATACTTCAAACAACACGTATAAATATATAATTTATATTAATATTTTGATACAATGAAGTATTTAAGCACAACAAATTGATTAACATAATATTTATAGGTAAATATGCTTAACAAAGAAGTCTAAATTATTTATATTTATAACATTTTGGTAAATATTGGCTCGTTTCCTTACCGTATGGTTTTTATTGTGAAGCTGGTTTTTCAGATCTTCGATTTCTTGGGTAAGTGTCTCCACCTGTAAAAAACAATTATATGTCATGTAACAATAACAGTTAAACGCAAAACTAAAAATACACGATTGAAAAAGGGAACTATTGTGGTTTTAGCGTACAATTCTGGAAATGTTGGGCGTCTCTGTAATTAAATACCAAACAAACAATTATAATTTTGAATATTGCTGTGTTTTTCAAGTCGCTGATATAGACGCAAACAAATCCTTTCAGAATATTAAATAACTGGAAGCACTGTAACTGACATTAGTTATGTACACAGCTTATCATCTTACTTAATAAATACATTTCGTATAACATGAAATATTTTAATAAATGTCGTTCTTAATAGCCTCTGAACAGTCGCAATGACAAATAAAAAAAAATGCGGCGACTGCTATAAGTATGCTAATACGTTCAGCAGATAAGCAACTTTATGTAATTGCCAACCATATACACTCTGTGTACTATATTTGTTATTAAGTCAGCGCTAGTATGTTCGTAGTGACTTCAAAGGTAGCGCCAAGTATGGTCTTATGCATACTTGGAGAGAAACTCGAACGCAGACTGCATCTCGCGCCATCAATCACGCCCTGGTATGCAGCTTTTCACCGCTCAATTTAAACAACGCAACAGAAATAAACAAAGCTTTTTGCGGGAGCGAGACAAAAATAAATGCTAAACATGAAAATCTATGTCTCCAGATTTTTGGAGGCAAAATACCAAAAACCAAATTGCTGTGATTCTACACTACAACGACGCAAAACTTTCTAGGAAAACGTTTTGCCGGAATTTTGTATTCTCTTAGAACTATGCGTAACACCGAATTTAAGCATACAATTTGGCAACACAAGTACACTGTTGGTCGAAAAAACTAACGCTCACAGGATGCATCAGAAGGATTTATGATTTTAGAGAAGTAATGATTAAAATTGATAATACACATTTTAACAAAAATATTGCAATCAGAACAATTACATATAGATCTGTAGTACGTCGTCCGGTCATCTTCAGTACTGCATCGCACCTCCTCGCACTGTGATACATGCTGCAACACTGTATGGTATGGAGCCCAGCTGACGCTGGCTGTTGTCCTGGGGCAGACGGGCCAACTATTGTTGGACATTGTGTTCCAAATCCTGGATACTGAGGCACGGCGGCAGTTGGAGTTTCAACTGGCCACACACATGCTCAACTGGTGACATGTCAGGTGAGCGGAGAGGCCAAGGTATTGTTCAGACATGATGCAAGCAGTTCTGGGCAACCATGCCATGTGCGGTTGGCTTTATCTTGCTGGAATATCGCACCAGGAATTCCGGCCAGAAAAAGGAGAAGATGACGGTGTAGGATGTTGACCATATACCACTTGACCATTAATGTTCCACGTAATAAAAAGAGAGCGGATCAAATATTTTGGGATATGGCTCCCTAGGCCAAAATGCCTGCAACGGGGAAAGTGCTGCTCTATTGCGAGAATTGGATTGTAGTCCCCATAACTAAGTGTCATTCATCACTAAACACCTGACATCGTCAGTCTGGGGCTTTCCACATTGCTCTGGCTTGGCACACTGCAAACGGAGCGCCGTTGTGACAGGGTTAATAGCAGCACACTAATGAGCGCTGGAATAGCATATTCGCCTCCGCAAGGTATCGGCAAATTGTGCATTGAAACACAGAAGCCTTAACACAGGCCAGTATCGTGAACCTGGTCACCTAGGTATCCCTCCGCGGTTAGTGTACAATCCATCGATCCTCTCAACTGGTAGTTGTCCTCGTTCGTCCTTATACGATTCTCCGTCTGTGCCTTTAAGTACCCACTGCTTCTAACAGCATCAGGCAATATGGTCCGAATGATCGATGTGGTGGGCTACACAATGATCCGACCACCCTGCGGTAATTTTTTATGCACTCTGTACACTTGCTTGGTAGATTCTAGTGTTTCTCGTGTTAATGCGGCGTCGACTACACGCCGGTGTCTATGACAGCTGGTCTGTGCTTGCAGTGTCACTGCTGGATGTGTGGTCATGTGCATACCAGTCAGTACTCTCGCTGTTTACGTCGTTTTATGGATGTCACAAGAACTCTTCGTAGTGCGCTGTGTCCATTGTTTTGCTGTGTAGATCATAATTAATTCATCACTGTAGCATGATACTTTCAAATGGCAAAAACTGTTATGTAATATTGTTATTTGTTTTCTGGATTTGCCTTTAATAAAATTTAAACTTCAAGCCTCCTGTGGCGCCAACTCGCGGTAATTTTAGCTAGAAGTCATTAGTGTGAGATGGTTTTTCTCTCTTGTCAAGAAGACGAGCGATAAGAAGATTAATATTCACTTAACTGTCTATCTCACATCGGGACATAAAAGCAGTTCAAGTAGCACTAAGAATGACTCTTGCAGCTTCCTTTCATCTGCTGTATTCATTAGGATCTATTTTTGATGGGGGCTAAATTGGTGACTTAGAATATCGAGTAGACAAAAGCCGTAGGCAGAGACACATTAACATAACGACTGCATTCCTCACATGAAGAGTTTCCTAATATCAGAATATATGTTGTAATTTACCACTTGTAAATATCGCTTGCTTTGATATAAATGTGCATGTTAACTTTCTGCACATTAATGATAATCAAATATGCTTAGATATCCCATTTTCTTGTCATAACTTTGTTTGCTTAAGTACTCACAAAACACGAAAATGAGTGAGAAAAGTTTTATCGAACAGTGCATTGTTACTAAGGCAGCCAGCGCCCTGTGCCTAGATTGGAAAAAAGGGCTTGATACCGAGGTGGAAGTTTGCCCTTGCATCATAATTTTTATACGTGCTAATTTATTGTACATTCCCAACTTAAAGAACATTAACGGAGGAGTTCAACTGTAAGTAGGCGTGTGTTTGTGTCCTTTGTATGAAGGTTGCGGAGCGCTTCGGGATGTTTTATTTAATATATTAAAAAATTTAATCGTGCCAGGTCAGAGTCATCTGGGCATCAATTTCAGCAATTCGTTATTGCCATTAAAGACACCCACGACAACAAACCTTCACCGTAATTAAGAAAACGAACTTGATTTATCCAAACGTTTATGTATTGGTGTGCCAATAAATTAACGATAATAATACAGCGTGTCAATCAGTGTAATGTTCAGTGTAATGTTAGACAATGTTTTGTTTTGACCATCAGTAAAACAATGGTGTGTTTCAAGTACAGATGGAGTTTTGCCAATCTGGCACAGGTGAAACATAAAGCACTATAAAGACAAGGTATAATTTATTACCCATAATGGCCCATCAGTTATCCTTGAAGACCCATAATGGCCCATCAGTTATCCTTGAAGACCCATAATGACCCATATATAAGAGCGTTTTCGTAAGAGGGGTGGAGGAATGTAACAGAATATCCGAACATCTCACTTCTGCAAATACGAGTGTAAACATCCTTTCATGAATAAAATATTTAACCTTTGTTGCGACGGGAAAAAGTAAAACATTTCTGCACATATTTTATGCATAAATATATATATGTATTTACACACACGTAGATGAAAACAAATTATGGTTACAGATAAATGGACGCCAGTTACAGAAATAGGAGAAAAAAAATTCCAAGTAACGATCTTACGATAATACACTTCATACCCCGAACAGTGCTACATATTTATATTTCCGAATCAAAGCGTTTTTCCGAGGTGGAAAAAAAACTATGTATTTTAAGTTCTATTTATCTTTAACCCACATAGGAAAATTCTATTTTCAAAAAATAAAAAATCTGACAATTGAAAAAAATCAATAAAATATGGCATCATAATTAAATTTTTTTTTAATTTCCAGAGTACACAATTTATAATATCAGAACTTAATGCCGATTCTTAAATAGTTCCCAGTTTATAATGGAACTGCATATGTACATACGGGCGTTAACTTAGAACACATAAATGTGTTATCCTTATTTATCATGCTATCAATCTTTGCTTAACTCTGATGTTTGCAAATGATGGAGAGTACACAATGGCTTAATTCGATGTAACCCCTTTCCTTAAGTTCATCGAGTTCTTTAGCATGCAAGGGATCAAATGTCTGAGACTATCAACAAATTCATTGGGGTATTTAAGAAATATGGAGTCGGTGTTCTTGTCTTCATGTCACTTTTTTCAGCATAACCAGTGAAGAGATGTGTAAAGACATAAAAATATTNTCAGTGACGAGATGTGTGAAAACATAAAAATATCGCTACAGATTCACCGACAGCATTAACTTTATTATCGAATGCAGGCTCTTCCCTATTACGCAACTCTTCAAGCTGGAACGAAATCCCATATACTCTGAAGAAACATAGGAAAAATAACTCAGAAAATGACTTATAACCTGTATTATTTACGGAATAATCATAACATACAGGACGCAACGTAGTTTCGATTTTGATTATCAGGAGTATTGACGTGAGAGCATGTCCTGCAAAACTATCCTCCCTTTAACCTTGATATGAATCGACAAGGAAAATAACCGTTAAAATACAACTGCCATTGATACCGACCACAATGGAAAAATACGTCATTGAATATTTACGAAACAATCTAACATGAAAACCTAACTGCCTGGCATAAAAGAGTTCAAGATCAGTTCATGAATATAAGATTGTAAATAAGCATCAACTTTGTTTTGAACTATGGCGATTACGTCAGACACATTCTCATGTTTGTTTATAATGCCTTGTGCCCTTGGATGAAAACGAGCCCATGCCTACGCAAGTAAAATTTCTCAACATCAGTCCTTTACCAGAGTTGAAATAATTCTTTATTCCATTTAAATACGGAGCAATAAATGCAAGCCCTATTCCCGACGCATAAATTTTGACAAGTTTTTTTTAACACTGCGATAATCACCATCCCAGAGAACGACGAAATGTGGCGGTGGATATCAGGCGTCCTTTCTATAATGACTGTTTCACACCGACACAGGACCGGACACGCTCAATACTTCACACCATCTTATCGACAACAGTTGCATAGATACCAGAGAACACGCCTGCCATCAAGGCGACCTAGGTTCGATTCCCTGTGGGGGTCGTACCTATATTTTCGCGCATGTGGGAAACGGGATTGGTGCCGTTGCCATCAATATCACCCGTGATGGACTTGGCGTTGTCCGTCAGATTTTCTCGGGACACTTCACCTTCTTCACGAAGCTAAACGTCCTCAAGCGTTTCAGCTGCTAAGCTCTCTCTCAACTCAAAACACACTGTTTCACCTGAAAAAAATTTACTGGTGCAAATGGGTGGGCTAGGTAGCCCACTACGATATTTTCGTGCTTTAAGAAAACCGATTAATACCAATGTTAATCAACGCAGAACGCTGAAGAAGAGTATTCGACGTGTGAAAATATTTCCATTTTATAAAGTCAGCTGTCAGAAACGTAGTTTAACCCATACGTTTTCCTGTGAAAGACACTGTAGAGCCAGAAAAACAGGTATAGGCGTTCGTATGCAGATACCAGAGGTATGGAAACAATCAGAGTAACCCGATGCGGTCGTCAGCGCCTATATAAGACAACAAGCGTCTGGCAAAGTTGATGGATCGGTTACTGCTGCTACAATGGACGGTTATCGAGATTTCATTGGGTTTGAACGTGGCGTTACAGAAGGCGCACGAGAACATAGCATCTCCGAGGTAGCGATAACATTTGGGTTTTCGCTTACTACCATTTCAAGAGTGTGCCGTGAATATCTGGAATCCAGTTAAACATAAAATCTTCGACAGCGCTACGGCCGTAAAAAGATCGTGAACGAACGGGACAAACGATGACTGACGAGAATCATTAAAAGTGACCGAAGTGCAAACCTTTCTCAAATTGGCGCAGATTTCAATGCTGGGGCATCAACAAGTGCCAGCGTGCGAACTATTCAACGGACCATCATTGATATGGGCTTACAGAGCCGAAAGCCCACCCGTGTACCGTTGTTAACTGCACGACACGAACTTTTACGCCTTACCTGGGCCCACCCAAACCGCCAATGGACGGTTGATGATTGGAAACACGTTGCCCGCTCTGACTAGTCTCGTTTCCAATTGTTTCAGGCGGATGGACGTGTATGGAGACATCCTCATGAATCTATGGACCCTACTTGTTATGGTATGGGGCGTGTGCAGTTGGCGTGAAATGGGACTACTGATACGTATATATATGAATCTGACAGGTGATAGATACGTAAGCATCCTGTCCGATTACCTGCACCCATTTATGTACAATGTTCATTCCGACGAACGTAGACAATTCCATCAGGAGAATGCGACACCCCACACGTTGAGAGTAGCTACCGAGTGGCTCCAGGAAAACTCTTATGACTTTAGACACTTCTTTGGCCTCCTAAATCACCAGACATTATCATTATTGAGCATATCTGGGATGCCTTGCAACGTGCTGTTCAGAAGAGATCTCCACCGCCTCGCAATCCTATAGATTTGTGGACTGCCGTGCAGAATTCATAGAGTGAGCTGCCTCTTTCATAACTTTAGACATTACTCTAGACCATGCCACGTTCCTCTTGCGGCACTTCTGCGTGCTGACGGGGCCCT
The DNA here is from genome assembly GCA_002778355.1 of Clitarchus hookeri. NCBI lineage: Eukaryota > Metazoa > Arthropoda > Insecta > Phasmatodea > Phasmatidae > Clitarchus > Clitarchus hookeri. The sequence goes on along the minus strand of NQII01009548.1, from coordinate 7,210 downwards.
ACACGATATCAGGCAGGTGTACCAATTTATTTTGGCTTTTCAGTGTAATTTGAGGTTCTAGGAATTTTTGGGCAGAGAATCAGTCTGATCATCACTCAGAATGAAGAGGCGGTCGTCCATGGGAAGATATTTGCTCGTTTAATACAGAAATAATTTACAGATTATATATATATATATATGTATATTTAAAAAAAACCTGCGAATACCGTGAGCAAATCTTTATACACTTTTCACACCAGCAATACCCCAAGGAAAATATAATAACAGAATATACCATCGCTAACGCATATTTTATGTGACTATATATATATTATATGGTAATATAACAATATTAGCTTTTTATAAGGTATTAAAATATATGTGCAATTTCAATGGTAATTTAAAAATACATGCCTAGAGAATATTAACCTTTTACATAAATATATTCTAGTACATAGGTGACGTTATTTGATGATATTATCAGGATGCCCCCATATTTTCTTAATATACATAATACATCCGTATATTATCACTATATGAAACCGATAAATATCTTCCTATTGTCGACCGCTCCTCCATTCTGAGTGTTGAGAGGACTGATTCTTGGCCGACAAGTTCCTAGAACATTTATATTTTACATTGGTAATTAGCTTCTTTCTTAAAGCACAAAAACATTATAGTGGGCGGCTCACCCACTCACATAATTACAGTATTTTCAGAGGACACCATGTGTTTTGAGTTGAGAGAGAGCTTAGCAGCTAAAATGGGTGAGGACGTTTAGGTTGGTGACTAAGGTGAAGTGTCACGAGAATATCTGTCGGACATCGCCAAGTCCATCACGGGCGATACTGTTGGCAATGGCATCAATCACGTTTCCCACATGCGCGAAAATACAGGTGCAACCCCCACCTAGCTCGCCATGATAGGAGGCGTGCGCTCTAGTAGCTGTGCAACTGTTGCCGAGAGGATGGTGCGAAGAATTAAGCGTGTCATGTCCTGTGTTGGTGCGATATAGTCTTTACAGAAAGGGTATCTAATCTCCACCGCCACGTTTCGAGAATCTGTGGGGTGGTGATGATTGCAGTGTTCTCAGATTTTTTAAATTTTTTTTCCATCAGGAATACGGCTTGCATTTATTGCTGCTTTCATTTTAATGGAATAAATAATTACATTATATCTGGTGAAGGACTGTGGTGAGATTTTGAAAACTTATAATTGTGTAGGCATGAGATGGATTTCACTCCTAGGGCGCAAGGCTTTATTAACCAACATGAGTATGTGCCTGAACGAAATAAAAATATTTTAAAACCAATGTTATGCTTATTTACAATAATAGGTTCAAGATCTGAACTTTATTTTTGCTATTCCCGGCAGTAAGGTTTTCATATTAATTTTTTCCGTAAACATTTAAAGAGATGTTGTTCCATAGAGCTTATTATCGACAGCAGTAGTACTTCAACGATTATTTCCAAAGTCGATACATATCAGGGTTCATGAAAGGCTATTTTTGGTTGACATGCTTCCTCTTCAATGCCCCTGCTAATCACAATCGAAGCGATGCTAGTTTGGAAGCTTACACGCAGGACTAAATTTAACACTTAGTTAATGGTGCCTGCAACACTCAACAATTACTGACCACAAGTTGTAGACGATGAATAGTGACACTAAAGTGAGGTATGAGTTTCGCAGTTTGATTACCATCCCGGGTTTTCTAACTTTTTTAGTGATGTATGTCCGCGAATTTCTGATGCTGAGACGTGTTCATACGCAGCAGTAGTGCATTTTTTTATTATTATTTATGAAGAAGCATGGTGAAATTATATGAGCTCGAGATCCAAAACCATAAATAATACATAATTTTCATTTGACTTATAAAGAAGATTAGACAATTTTCGACAAATGTTGGAATGTTTAGAAACGTGGAAGTTGGAATAAAGAATTGAAAGCGTAACAGCGTGGAGCCATGGAAATAGAATAAGTTAAAAAATAAAATTGTCTGAAAACCAAGATATGGAATGACGTTGCCCTTAGTTAATAATATTTTTAATATTTATTCTTCTCCCTAAAATAGGTAGGAATATATGTAATTATACTTGCCACTAATGAACAATAGACTCTACACATAATGGGGAATGTCTATTCCTCCACAGACCTGAAGCAAGCGACAAACTGATACACACTAAAAATTTTGAAACCAGCATATACGTGTTTCTACAACATGGGTACAAACTTCTGCAGTCCGTTTCTGAGGAAAATACATAACTGATATGAAAATACCTCTTTTCTCGTAATGTGATAATTAAGGGAGCTGTGTGCCCCTGAAAGATCCTCATATAAATAGCCATAATCTGTGTTGCGGTTTGCCTACATGGTATTCAACATATCTTCTGTTTTGAATATTCAAAATGATTTATCTCACAAATGTTTCACCTGAGTATGTTCCGACAAGACGACGTTATTGTTAATTCAGCCTGGCTAACTCACGGGATGTCTTTAAAAATTACGTAGAACCAATTGTTAACGAATTTTGATGGAAGATTAGGTGGCCAAAAGCCGTTTCCAAAAAGAAGGGGACAAATATTATCAACCACGTTTATATAAAACACTATTCACAGATTTGTTGCTTCACAAGTGTTTTCTGATATTTAGATTTAAGACTGGTGCTCACCAAAATAATAAATATTTTATATTCGTGGACATAACTTACAGGTACTAGCTCCTGGTATTACAAATGTTAAATTCCGTAGTTTTTGCACCATTCCATGTCACAATTACGAAGTTTGTCATTTGGAGACTTACAGACAAAACAAAAGTAAACATAGACACAAAACTTAACAAGAGTAATTGATATAGACGCAATTTTTAATTAATTTTACAATATGTTATAGACGGGTACCGATAAAAAAAATTCTTAACTTCCCTTATTTTGAATAAAATTTTAAAATTGCAAAAATATTCCTAAGCGTGATTAGACAGATATATTCATGTTTCACAAAGCATGTTATTTAAATAAGACTTATTTCAATAAGGCAAATTATTTAATTTTTATGTTTTACAAGTCTTAAAAGCACTTAAATTATGGTTTTGACATACCTTTAAAAAAAAAATATGTTGTCAAAATAATTTTCACTTGACGAAATAGTACTCTTAAGTATCAGTATTGCGTACAATTATAAAAACAAACGTTTTTTTCCCAGCAATTTTTAATGCACGGTGAACTTACTCTCTTCGAGAAAGAAAACCGTTATTCGTCTGTCTGCTATTTCGGTGACGTCAGTCAAAGGAAAGGCTAAAGTGTAGGTAACCTTTGTTGGCTAAAGGTAATTTCGCATTTCAGCTGTTGCTTCAAAATTTAATCACAAAACTCTTTAATGCATTACTGCAACCGTGGAACTATATTGTGTGACTTTTCTGTTTACAACTTACGACTTATCAAACATGACTGCTTCGTTTCGTCTGAAAGAGTTTTAATAGTGCAGATTGAATAATATGTCATATACATAATAATTGTAAAAACAAAGGAAATCACAAATAAGTATTCCGTGATATGTAATGCTTCATGACAACAATCTTGCACTGCAAATATTAACGATAACGTTAACTTGAAATAAACTTAAATATAATATTTTTAGTTATATTTATGATACTAATAAAAAACGTACCTTTTCCAAATTCTGTTCACTCTCTCTGGATTTTTCCTCAAATTTCACTTGCAGATCATTCAGCTACAACAATATACAACACAAAACATAAATAAATTATTTCGAAAATAAACTTTTTAATTTTATTATATTTTGATACTTTATGATTTGCATTGCTGCCTCCTTTAAATAAAATATATATTAAATTCAAGTTTTAAATATCAACGACTTATTCCTTTAGTAAAATATTTGGTGTTTTAAATAACAAAGGATCTGAATTTGGGTCTCAGGTAACATATGGCCAGGAATTATGTTACAAAAATTTAGTTCAGTACACGATTGCCATTTTAAACAGCAGACAAAGTTTATTACAAGTAGACATAAAAATTAAGGTATAAAAAGTGGAATGTACAATGTAAAACACCTATACATTGGTAATGATATGTTCTACTTCATTTCCCCATGTGTTGTCTGTTACTAGCACTTATGAGTAATACAGCCTCATGGTCGAACACTTCTTGCAAAATATATTTTCACTCGCCTGTCACCTCAGATAAAACAATTTCAATCTCTTGTCGAAACCAGCCAAAAAGCAGATGAGAACAGCGGAAGTTATTATTTACAGTTTACATGAATCAGGACATGAAGAAAAATCATTATCATAGAATGACACGACATATTTCCGACAAATGAAAAAAATATTTAAAAATTTTTTTTCGATTTGAGTGGAAAAAATAATATATATATATATATATATATATATATATATATATATATATGATATGCGATATTTATATGGATGATGTTTAAAAGGCAACAAAAATATGAATAAATATAATTATGCGTACTTGTGGAATGAATTGTTAAGAACTTAGACGGTGCCGTAGAAATTATATTATATTGCACACTGATTCAAACGGAAATTATGAGAATAAAATAGAAATAACTGGTTTCAAATGTAACAATCAAAACAATTCTTTGCACCTATACAAGAAAAACCCTTGTAAACCCAATTATCAGGTTATTCCTTTTTAAGACTTCATACAGTTTTCTTCTAAAATCTGCTAAATATAAATTTTTTTATATTACAAATTCAAGCCTTGCATTAATTATAACATAGATTATTGAGAACTGTACATACTTTTATTTGTTTTCATGTAGAAATAAATGTGGTAAATTTTTAACCGCAAGTAATAAAAAAAAACCCATTTAAAAATAGAATTTTTAAAAAAAAACTTGGCCAGCACGGTGACTTTAACACACACCCATAGTCTAACAATTGCACAACATTAACCACAAGACCTACTTAACTTACATCAGTTGTGTTTATTTATATATTGTTTATCTGTAAGTATGTACAACATATTAACCAGAACATTACCGTTTCAATCGCTGTTAAGCATCTGTACTTATACCTACTTCTTAAATAAGGAAGTTATTTGATTAAGAAGAATACATTTTGTTACGATTACTACACAAGAAGCGAGGCTAGGTAAGGCAGGAATGCGGCCAACTACTATCATTAAAACAATTTTCACAAACTACGGCGATAGTAATCCAACTACCGAGAATACAGGAATCTGCGGAAGTACGTAGAATATCTGGATCTGGATGAAACAGTGTGTTTGTGGTAATTTCATCAACATCTAACTGCAGTTACCCCGTCCAGGATACAAGGGAGAGCCAATAGGAATCAAGGATATCGGACAAGGTGTGTGTGAAGGAGAAGTGTGGTGGAGACGGAGGCTAAGGGCCGGGGTGTCAGTCGGCGTCGGTCCTCCCTGAACGGCGTCTCCGAGTGACGATTGGTGGTAAGTGTCTTACACTGGGGTGAGAGAGCGAGCCCGGAGCCCCTTATATCCGTGTCCTCCCATAACAGATTGTCCTTTACACCTACCTCGATCCCTAGCCCCACTAACTACATCACGCTGAAATTATTGCAATTAGAATCAGAAATGTTCGTCCTTATTTAGTTTGTTGTACTTGATTAATTATAATCTCCATCTTCCTTTCATGAACTTCAAAGACTTTCTTTCCTTAAGGAAGTATAACATTTTACTGTATTTCATTTTAAGAGTTCCATGTTGATAGAACACATTAACAGTTAATAAGTTGANAGGAAGTATAACATTTTACTGTATTTCATTTTAAGAGTTCCATGTTGATAGAACACATTAACAGTTAATAAGTTGATGCCTGCGGCGTCCCTATATGTTATCCGTCCGTACTCAAGCTCTAGCGAAGCACAGGCGGGTACGTCAGTCAGGATTTAGGGCCGGCAACCATGACGAAAAGGGACAGCGCTAGGACGAAGCGACCATCGGCATGGGGAGGTCACGGTAGCGGGTGGCATCAGGAAGAACACGAGTGCAGCGTCCAGGGGGAGATCCCGAAGCATTCACACGACGACGAACAGAACAACAAACCTCGAGGCAGAACAGAGGGACAGACGCCAGATTCCGCGAGCAGGCAGGAATGGCGAGACTACGATTTGTCCCAGGCTGTTGACCACAATATGAAACCCTGAGAGCTTTTGGAATAGCGGGCGGAAATAATAGCAGCCAAGCCGGAGGACTAGGACGCCTTCAATTATTTCCGCACGGACGGAACTGAGTGCAGAAACTTGGCGACTCAAACAAAACAGCAGACGCGGGACCAAAAGAAGCGAGGAGAGCTGGAGTACACGCCCGCGGGTGATTACCCAGGGGAACACGGCGGTCCGCGGCTACCGGCAGTGGCGGGGGCAGTTCAATATGGCGATGAGGACCTACAAAACCGGAGGAGCCCGAAGAAACGCGGTCGGTCAGTCCGTCGGGAGCAGGAGACGAAGTCAGCGGACGGGCGTCGAGGAGCGCGGAGCGGGTCAGCATCGGCCGGCCGCCGACGAGAATCCGGAGGGGCGCAGCGAGTCCAGGAGAACCAGCCGACACCAGACGCAGAGGCCTGCAGTTCCAGGTCACCTGACCTCAACTGCAGAATCACCTACCAGCACAGCCGAACAGATAAGTACAGTCATCCAGCGTATGTGAAGGACCCTGAGTAGTGTTCCGCGAGTGCTACGAATATCTGGAATCACCCAGCAAGTACGAAGAAGATTTCCCCCCCCCCCCACGACGCGAACTATAAGTAATCCACGTACATAAACGGGAGGGAGTTGTCTAGGGAACTTGTATGTCGATGAACCTGTTAAAGGAATAATAAAACTAGATTGTTTTTGAACTCCAATCGCCCTGTGTTTACTTAAGTAGTAAATTGGCCCTTTAGACACCAGTATAAACACTTTCTACCAAGCGGCAGCTTTGGTGCTTGTCAATTTGGCACCGCAGCGTGGAGGCAAGCTTAAATCTGTATAGATTAGAAGCAAGGACTAGAAATTACTTGGGAGAAGGGGGACCGTGGCCCGACCGAGCTAGCTAGCACACTTACGACTTCGAGGGTGTCGTAAAGTTAATAATAATAAGAATTATTATTATTATTATTATTATTATCCCTCGTGGCGCCCAATTTATCGACCAGTTAACCGAGGAAGGAGTAGGCAATAAATCAAAACCAAGGCAAAAATGGCAAGCCACAGACGCGCGCGGAGTTTA
>NQII01009546.1:31000-49391 GCA_002778355.1 Clitarchus hookeri | reverse complement strand
GGGGGGGGGGTCACGACAAATAATGTCTTAACAGCTGGTGCTTGGGTGACGTAAAAATAAGTCATCATGTTATGTCCCAGCTGCATTCTGTCCTGCCGAACAACTGCCTGTAAAATTCAGCGTCGTACATCCGTCTCTCAACTACCACGTTGGACATTGCGCTCTCTCACAGCTGTCGATCTTAACAACATAATTTTCCTGAAGCTGAAAAAATGTGCGGTGCCTGTTTTCTAAATGACTGCTGCTCAAGTTGGTCGTTAAGATGTTGTGGTCAGATCCGTCGCTTCCAACAACGGGGCGCAGAATTCGTCTCCAGGAAACATCGTACTTGGATGTTCGCAAGTGTGAAACTTCTTGGACGTTGAAGTTGGCGTGTAGATTTTCATCCTTCGAGCTGTTTGCACATCATTCGTTCGTCGTATTTCCAGCTTTTTTTTTTACTGGTTCAAACTTATCCAACGAGTGAAAAATAAAGTCAAGTCCTATGGAACAAATTCTAATAATATACAACTTTGTGAAGTCTATTGATGAAATAAGTAAATCTGCGAAATATTCTGGCCTCTGTTCATAACTGTGAATGGTTCGTTGATGGACGAAACTATCCCGGACACGAGCATTTCCCGATGATGGTTCGAGTCGACAATTACCTAAGCTCTGACTCACAGTTCATCAAATGTTTCCGAGCCTTTCTCAATCAGGAGATCCAGTTGCGTTTAGTTTTTTTTTTTTAGTTTACAGCCACGTGATGTACAACCAATACTTTTAATTTTGTGTATTTAGAGTCACGTCTAAGGGGTGGGGAGAGATAACAGACCAATCACAGGTGCGGAATCCTCGCCTTATGAGTGTAGAGTCCTCGGAACGCCAACAGGGAGGTCTTGGATAAGATTGACATCTTAGAGATACGTGCGCGTCTTGTAGACGAAAGTTGGGCCGATATAGAGAGCAGTCCTTTTCCCTGACAGATAATCAAACGTGACGTATAATTATATATTATTTAAAAATCGTTACTTAAGTGTTACGAGGGCTGATTCAAAAGTCATGGCAACTATTGTTTATATCCCGAAAATGACCCAACACAGGAAATGTACTATTTAAAGTTGAAAGTGTACAAGAACGTTTTAAAGGTGACAACACACGGGGTATGGACACAGGATTGTCTGGCAAGGAACAAAGACAAACATGGCTTCTTGAAATCAACGTTTAATTGATATATTCACGTACAAACTGTTTACACTCATGTCAACGGGTATCGTACGTGTGCGAGCTGTTAAACATTCTTCAAAGTGGTCTCCGAGGTTGTCCACGGTTCGTTGCCAGCGATGAGGCACACGGGAAATACCATCGGCTGCATGAGATCCATCAATGTGCGCCACCTCTCGTCGAAATGCTGTGACGATGTCTGTCTCATTCCGTTCAAAATAATTGACTAGAATGTAAAAAATCAGCTTCTTACTATCATATATTTTTTAACTACTCATCAACGTGAAGAGAGTAATAATTCGCACGGATATAACAACACTACTTGTGTTAACTGGAATATACTAAATTTTTTAACGTTGCAGTGCTCTCACTATTTAAATTTTTTCCATTCCATTTTCTTTATTTAAGACATATATTTTAAACAGCTATATTTTAAGTTTAGAAAAATCAAGGAAATTATGCTAAAAGAAATAATTAATAATCCGAAATGACAAAGGGTTTGTCTTAATCAATGCCTCCATCAATATAAAGCTTTGTTCCGTTACATTGTCGAACAAAATTCGTTTACGCATATTAAACTTCTCAAATGAGAAATGAAAAACGTAGAATTATGCCTCAACACTTCGCTTACGCTTGTCATAGAAAGAAAATGGCATCAGCCCTTGCCCACACATGATCATCACTAGCGTTCTTTATGCTCCACTAGCTGTGCCCGCGGCTCCGCTAGTATAGATGAACATTTTCACTAGCACAAAGTAAGCACTTCAAGGCGATTAATATTTCACGTTTGTTTTCCTCAATGCCCTTACGTAACAGTAACATGTGTTCTAACAATGATGCGCTGAAGGAGTAACGCCCTTGGATAACCTTTCGGTACTGTTTCTCAATGATATATTCACACAGGAAAATTACTTCCCATAATTATTTTCACATTTCTCTATATCGAATGTGTATTTACATAAATTTCTTTCTCTGCTGTGTAACTTTTCAAAACTGTTCATGTAGATTTCTTAAAGACTGTGGTAGTCAGATTTAAATAGTTTTATTATTATTATTATGTGGATTTTGCCGTACCATTTTGTTGTTAGTTTTGCTGTGTAATATTTTTTCAGTGTAGTTTTTCCACATTCTTTCTGTTTTGTGGTTCACAAAAGAAAAAACATGACATCTGTTTATCAACCCTTTGAAACCCACTTAAAGCGACCATCTACTCGGTGAATGACGTGCGTTGCTGAGTGTTTTAAAACCCGTTTTTTAAACTTTTTTTTTTAGAAAACCAGTAAACGTGTGCTTAAAATGCTTACCTACGAAAATAAAACACACCTCAGACTAGTCGTGTATGATACTTTCAAGACATTACGCACATTGGAAAAAATATTTTAAAACCCTCCAACATGGATGAAAAACGCTTTTTCTGACTGCTGTTTCTCAACACATACGAACCAGACTGATGATAGAGGAGTGCACTGGACTTTGCTACAGTGTCACGTCCAATAAACTGACACGGTTATCGCTTAAAGTCCCAAAGTTCCAGCAGTACGACGGGAACACTGCACGCGAGTTCACAACTTCGCGCGTAGAGGCGAAATCGCTGTACTTGCGCCGGCCGGCGTCGAACGTAGCGCTTCATCGATTTTTGCCTCACACACACACACACACCTCACTAGACCACAGCATTAATGTACGGTTTCAGTTGCTGCGAACAAGAACTTCTTTGATAAGTGATGTACTTACGTCGACACAACACTCGTTTCATTATCACAAAAACTTTATTTAAATGTGACAACTGAATCGAAAATTATAGCGACAGGTAGGCGGCACCATTAAAATGGGTGTTTAAGGCTCCAAGTCTGTCACAAAATTAAACAAGGGGTCACGGTGGTGTAGTGATCAGACTACTCGTCGCACACGTAGGGGCGAATTGGTTTCGATTCCCGGCGGGGTTACTCCCGGATTTTCGCATGTGGGAATCGTACTGGACGATGCCACTGGTCGGTGGGTTTTCTCGGGGATCTTCCGTTTCCCCCCGCCCTTGCATGTTAAGTACCGCCCAAATCTCTCCTCTCTCCACAAAATTATAACGCGAAATGATAGCGTCTCTACCCATTGCAGCTTAAAAATTCAAGTAAGATCTGAATCTGGAAGGAGGAAAAAAGACACAAAAGCAGGCTTGATAAGTATAAGAGGTGGCACTGGTCAAGTGGTCCACGCTTACCTGCCGTTCTCACGGACCTGGGTTCGCTCACCGCCGGCGGCTAGAGGTCACGCGAGGGTGGGGTGGGGAATGACGTCACGCATCTGACCCGGTTTCCACGGCCACGGCGCCGCGGTCCCATGGAAACCCTGCTCCAGCCGAGGCAATCCTGGGGGCGCCTACAGCCTTCAATCGATCCCATCCATAACCGAAGAGGCGGCGAGGAGGGGGCACGCCCCTCAAACTTACACACATCCCTCGGAGGTACGGACATGATACACCGCGTTACGGTGGTACACGTCGGCCACTCCCTTACACACACCTCGACTACCCTCGACCGCCTTTCATCCGTCACTTTCGTCCTGAATATAAAGAATTTTGAAACTTGTTAAGGTGGCCACCTGGTTGAAGAAATTTTGCACGCCTGAGGCCTAAAAGTGTGGAAGCGCTAGGGACGACCGAGACGTGTGCATCAACTCTCTCATCGCCTCTACGCGCAAAGCACTGAACAGGCGTGCAGTCTTGCCGTCGATAACACGCCTCTATGAGACTTTTAGCAGATACCCTACCATTTTATGACGTAATAATAAAAATGAAGGTTTGATGTACGTCCATATTCCTTTTTAAATGTTTTCTACCACAATTTTCTTACCTAAAAATGACCGTGAAAACACCCGTTTGAGCAATTTTCACTATCACAAAAACACGCTTTAGAGAGAAATGGAGGAACCGAAAAACGGACACAGAAACATTTCTGAAATGCTATTCGTAAGCAAATCTCACTCAGACACGTTGCACGGTTTTAAAATAAAACGTTTTCTGCTGGAGATCTGCACACCGTTCGGTGGCCTACCCAGGCGGCCATCTTGAAACGAGGCGGTCCAGTCGTCTTTAGACTTGACGCCCGTAATCGCGCGATGAAAATGCCAAACATTTATTTCTTAGCTACTGGTAAACATAGATCGACTACATATTTGTGTTAGCTGCTTGAGGCAGAGCTCAGATAACACACGGCTACGGCAAAACAAGATTGAAACAGAAGTGTGATTTGAATGATAGAGGTGGCAATTGCCATCGTATGGCACTATTGGGGGGTTGATATGAGAACCCCAGCTTTGATATAAACTTTCCGAGGTGGCTTGGAATGATTAGATGAAACTGACGTCCCTCGAGGAAGGATGTAGTTTTGAGTTGAGATATAGGGGACGGCTCCTTTTTTCGTAGTGTTTTCCCAGGGAAACCGATGGACTAATAAGATCTGCAAGATTCATATATGAACGGTCTTAAGAATTAAAGTAGTGCTCTCACTATACTCTGTATGGGGTTAGTTCTGGGAGGAAGTAGTGGTGTGACCAGACTCGACTTCTGCCGGGAAACATTCTCTTTTCGACCTTATTATGAGAACGGGATACAGGCTGCTGGTTCAGTCGGAATAATTCTTTTTAACAAGCTCAATCCTCGTGTCCAGGATCGAAGACATATTGCACACGAAGAAGACTTATCACTGGCAATGTGCTCAGCAAGCAATCAGCGTCCGCTGTTTGGGACGTCACGTACATTAACAATCTCATTTTCTAAACTTCCCACTCTCGTCATTGATTAATGATTTAAGACGATCGCCTACCAGGTTCCTGGAATACGCAATAGCATGTTCGAAAAAATGTGTGATTTAACGAAACTTTTAAACTACCCCCAGTCTGCTTACCTACGAAAATAAAGCATATTCCAGATTATGACGAAATTGTACTTTCAAGATATTACGCACATAAAAAAAAATTTCCATGTCATTTAACATACCTAAAATGGCTTTTTTTCATACTGCTGTATTTCTAAATATACCAACTTGACACGACTGAAATTGCGATAGAGACAAGCATCGTACTTTCCTACAGAGTCGCGTCCAATAAAATTATAGGTCACCGCTTAAAGTCACGTTCAGACGAGTCGTTGATGGAAGTACTGCAGGCCAGACACATAACACGCAGCACGTTGTTAACTGATTGCGAGAAGTCCGCTTGGCACAAGTACAGGGCACGCCAAAAATATTACTTGATTGCAACACCTAAGATCGTAAACTGACTCGGGTCGGGACGGGTTGAATGCAGAAGCCATATGGCCTGTGTTGCTAGAAGTAGAAATGAGACGTATATTTTGTCTATCAGGTTATTTTGTTGGTTGTAGGCATCACCTACATATTTTAAACATAGATCGTAATACCAACACAACTGTTTGTTGCATTCCTTTCTGTGATTGTACTTTGTTACAGAACATTTATTTGCTACAGTAGAGCACTGTATTTCTACTACAAAACAAATACTACCTACAACAGAACAACTTAAAAATATTTTGACCGTTCCCAAAACAAATAGGATTGCAATAGACTAACAGAATATTGTGTCGTTGCAACACCCAAACACAATTACTAGGGTTATTCGGAAAATAAGGTCCGATTTCTTATAAAACATAAACCATCACAGATTTTTTTTTCAAAAAATTTTTTTTATTTAATTCCTTAAATGTTTCTATATTTTTCTACATAGTTTCCATATTTGTTTAAACGTTTGTCATAACGTTCTTCAAGCTTTTGTATGCCTAAGTCATAGACGTCTGCTACCTGTGAGGATAACCAGTCTGTAACTGCTTCTTTCACCTTTCATCTTCTCTGAAAATTGATCACCCTCCTTATGATATCGGTCTAAAAAATCAAGAGCACAAGCCATTCTTTTCATTTGGTGTTCCTCAGTAAGCAGCCTGGGAACCCAACGTGCGCACAATTTGTGAAATTGCAGATTTTCAGAGACAATTTTTTGCAAAGTTGTTTTACCCACATTCGGAAATTACAAAACTAAAGTTGAAAATGTGAATCGCTGGTCTTCACGCATCTTTTCGTCCACGGCTTTGACCAAATCTTCTGTGATCACTGATGGTCGGCCTGATCGCGGTTCATCATGGACATTTTCCCGTCCGTTCTTGAAAGCTCTCGCCCACTTACGCACTTTGCTGTCACTCATCGCATTGGGGCCATACACTTTACTTATCAGTCGATGAACATCCGCTGCTGAAACGTTCCTTGCTGTCAAGAACCGAATCACTGACCGTATTTCACAGTCGCCGGGCTGAACAAAATTGTTTTAAACATTTTGAATTGACACTGTAAACATCACACTGCAACAATGCCAATGCAAATGGCGTCGTTTGACNAGAACCGAATCACTTACCGTATTTCACAGTCGCCGGGCTGAACAATTGTTTTAAACATTTTGAATTGACACTGTAAACATCACACTGCAACAATGCCAATGCAAATGGCGTCGTTTGACGAGCAAGGCATGCCGGGAGTCGGTGCGCATGCGCGTTACAATGTTCGCGCGACATTCGATTAGCTACGGCGATTCGGACCTTACTTTCCGAATAACCCTCGTTCATGACTATTCAGTACCAGAAACAAAACATTCTGTTAAGTTATTAAAATTCTGATTTCTGAGGGAACAATCCAAATATTGTTGAAAAAGACGACATATTTAGCTACAGATTATTCATGGTTGCTTCCAATTTCCCTAAAGCCCTGCTAAAGTTCTACTTTCAGGCCATTCCTCCACTTCATACATACAATGTTCAACTAAGTCTAGACAATTACACCAAAGGAACAGCGAACTGCATTCGTTTTTGTTCAGTTTAATAATATTTGTCATGAGAATGATTTCTAACTAGGTATTAACACATATATTTTCTCTCTATTTTTTTTTTGATATCCTATCAGTTATGACTGAAATATTATAATTTATAAATAAATTAGCAGTTAAAGTTCAGTGTAAGTTAAAATAAGATACATTTAGGTTAATATGCGTATACAACGCGTGTGATACACGACATAATCAGGAAACAACCAAACTTGTTATACAGGGTGGTTATATTACAAATGTGTGAAGATACCGGGAATAGAATACATGAGTCATATTTTACGCTTCTCACGGTTAATTTAACACATTTTATAGATATTTTTATGGTCTACTTTCATGTTTATTTGTGACCTTCCTCCAAATATAAAATCAACATTGCCTTCGTCCCGATTACTTTATTTATGCGTCGGCCAAGTGTAACTGTAGCAATTTTTGATAAACGTACGCATATGTTGCTAATATGCTAATTATAAGTATACATACATCATGCTACTGTAGGCTACATGAGTGGCGTAGAGCGAAAATATGCTTGGAGAATATCAAGTGATCACAAGCATCGACGAATTCGTCTCTCCGAGTAAATTACTGACTATTCTTAACCTCTCAAGTTACGCATTCATTTTTCATTCCAGGTGTTGGAAAAAAGGAAATTTGTGGTCTGACATGTATTTACGAACTCGTTCTAAGAATCCATATAATGGAACCAATGAAAATAATTTTTATTGGTCTATAGCTCCGGCAGCAACCAATACCAATAACCAGGAAAAATATGTTGTCTCTATTGGCGTTAGCTTCTTACTTAATACAGCACCGACCAATTTACGTATTTTGCAATATGTATTGCGTGGACGAGTATACTCTGGATAATACGCTATGGTGTTAAAGTGGATGTTGCAAAAATATAAATTTAAAGAATTTCAAGAAAATTTATATTTCAATTTTTGTTGCTGTTTACTTCATTTTTGTTCAATTTATGGTCTGCAGACATTCCATACTTAAGCGGGGGCAGCAATTACGTAATATAAAATGTAACGTGAAAAATGTTTATGTAATTGAAAATAAAAAGTTTCGTTTAAATTGTTATTGATCTTCCGATTCTGATTATTTCTTGGGTTTATTCGCTGTAAGGTAGTATAATCATTTCTGAGTTTACTGTTTATGTTGGTATTAAAAAAACGGTTCTTTAATTGTCGCATCTTTTTTCAAGCAATAATGTTACACATTTTCTGGACAAAAAAAAATTGATTTTCTCACTCTTGTGCGCCACCAGAGAATATTGAATAACTCAAACTCGTGCCAGTAAACTTAGACATGCACAGAACATTTAGGAATACCTGGTTCCTTTAACTGAAGTGGTTTGATTATTTTATTACTTTTAGATCTTCTTTCCAGGTGGGCCAAGTAGAATTACGTATTAATAACAATTCTGAAGGAATCGGTTTTATGGTGTGTTTCTCTCTCTCTTTCTCTGTGTATATATATATATATATATATATATATATATATATATATATATATATATTNAAGGAACCAGTCGTGGTCTGCCTAAAGTAGTAATCGCGACGTTCACCTGGAGCGATTTCGAAAACTATTTGATTTCCGAAATTAGGGTGGTTCAATCAGGAATCGAACCAATGTTCTCCTGTATCCGAGTGAAGTGTGCTGCAATACGCCACCTCGCTTGGTTTTCTACGTATGTATATATACATACCATATAAATACATATGTGTGTGTAGGTATCAATATTGTTTTGCGTAAAACTGATTATCCTTTAATTATTATATTAGTCTATAAAATATATAAATAGTAGTCAGAATACATTTTTATTTTGCTCAGTTTGACAATTGCGTAGATTCATTTTCCCTACACCACATAGGGTTTAAATTTGCTTTGCTCGAGAACGGCGCTCGCCTTGGTAATTGACCTCGTTACGGGTTCGTACAATTCCACCAAAAAGGGGACGAGCTGATGTCGGCGAGGTCCTAGCTGTTGATTAGTACTTATGGTGTGACGAGATAATCGCCGGGAATCTCTACCCACCTCAGTATATACGCCGGGCTTCGACAAGTTTAATCGACTAATGGGTTTTCGATTCAATCTCTTTTTCATCCGTGCCTTCCATCTGAAAGCCGTTTCACACAACGTAATGAATTGTATAATATATACATCGCATTTTAACGATAATTATTTTACGAGAAAAAATATATCACTTAAAAATAATAGCAACTAACAACACTAATTAAATAAAGCATATCATTTTCATTGTGTTCTTTTAATGTAAATGACTAATACATTTTTGTACACAGTAATTAGTAATGGGAATAAAAAATATTAAACATTAAATATTTGACTTTTGATTGTATCTTGAAATAAGGCCTATCATTATAGATTTAAGTAGGGCATTAATAACATCAATTACTTACAAGGGAAATAATACAAAATATTAATCATAAAATATTTTACAAACGGCTGTATCTTGAAATAAGGCCTGTAATTCTTAAACAAAGTAAGGCATTAAAAATATTGATTACATCACTTAACTGAAAATAATAGCCCAAACATTAAGGCTGAATTACATTTGAGTTTATATGGAATTACTATAATCTATTTATGGTTACTTCCAACTTTTCTGATGCACTGTTATTTCTCCGCATCATGCAAACCAAGCTTGACGAGTCTAGAAATTTACACCATATAGACAACGCACCGCATTTGTTCGCACTCATTTTAATAATATTTGCATGATAACTATTTCTCACTAGGTACTACCAACACATACAATNAATTAACACCATAGAGACAACGCGCCGCATTTGTTCGCACTCATTTTAATAATATTTGCATGATAACTATTTCTCACTAGGTACTACCAACACATACAATTTCTTTGTGTTTTATTCGTATTAATTATAAGCAAAATATTGTAATTCATAAATAAAGTGTAAGTAAATGTTTAACTTAATCAAAATTAGAATAATTTAATGTAAACAGAATTATAATACAATGGTGATATTTGACGTATTTAAAACACAGCGATCCAAAGAGTGTGAACATGCAGCCAGTAGACAATGTGTACATTTCTGGAGTACTTTTCTTGTTTTTAGATATACTCGGACCGAACTGAAAATGAGAAAAAAGGCAGAAGACATTGTACAGTATTAGAAAAAACATTCGTGCTATTTATTGTAGCATTTAATGTAACATAATAAATTTTAATATATAGTGTACGAGAGTGTTCTTTGCCCGGCTTACACTGCAGAACATATGAGGAGAAGTACAACAGAACACATATGTGACCTCCAATAAAACTTACCAAATTTAATTTCGGTAGTACCACCAGGCATATACTTACTAACATGTGTCACCATCTGCAAGACAACATGCTAAACAGAAATATACAACACCCAAATACAGACGAACTACGGTAAATAAGAACAGTGGCAGCTCTGATTCTTTCAAGATTTTAAAAGGACGTAAGAAGCAAAGTTTGAAAATATTATGAGCGGGCAGATTAGAAATTTAAAATGTAACCGGGCATTAAAAATTATACTTTCAACAATCAAGGTATTTGAATATAATTAAAACTACTAATTCACAACTCTCAAATTATATATATTGCAGTCGACACTAGCTAGCCAACAATTATTTTTGAGCTTGGAAAACATATCATAGATCATGTCTCTTTCTTAACAGGTCTTCGTAGGCAAACTTTATGCAAACTGGATCAAAATTAAACTTTAATTTAATCGTCGTGCAGAATAAAATGTTAATTAACGAGAGTTGCACGCTGTTTAAGCTGGTTCAGACTTATCTGAGAATTTAAATATGTTGACTGTCGTAGGCAGCAGCTAGCGAAGCATCTCTGTAATATCAAACTGTAGACGGTTCCGCAGCTGTAGTAGATCCTCTTCTACGTTTAGCTCTTCCTTAAATTTTAAGCTCACGGACTTCTATGCGAGTAACACAGTCCTTGCACATTCACTTTATAAGTATGCGGAAGGCGAAACATATCTAATATTTAATCACGGCTGTAGACCGAACTCGGGCCTCTTCTTTGCTTCTAATATTCATCACGTCTTCGTGCCATCGTACTTGCCTGGTTTTATAATTAGTCGGACTCTTGTATCAATAAATTAATGCAAATTCCTAGCTGTGTGATCACCTCGGATTACCACAGCGCTAACGAAAAATCCAATATGGCTTAAAACTTCCTTAAAACAATTTTAAACTTTCGCAGAGAAAGTAAAACATTTTCAACAATCTTATACAAAAAAAAAAAAAACAAATTCTTTCATAGGCTAGATAGTATCGCCTCACATAAAATATGTGCAAATAACGAAATGTCTACAACTTTCTCTCTCAAGGTGAAAAATTAAATTCTTTACCAGTTATGATTTAAAAAAAATATATTTCTATTAAGTGTAAACAAACGAGACTGACAGTTCAGCTGGCTGGTAAAATTCTATCCTATATGAAAAACAATGTCAAAATAAATAAATAATTCGTATGGCATTCAATTACGGTCTGTAGGTTAGTTAAACAAATTTATACTCAAAAATTATATACGTCTGTTATCACAAACCTAAACTATCAAAATAATAAAAATAATAATTAAAATTCCATGTGTTACATTATATAGAAATATAAATTATTTTAGAGACTATATATATTTCGAAACGAAACTAAAGTATTAAAAATAAAGAATTTTTTCTTCATGGGAGGCAAGCATTATCTTTGAAAAATCATTTTTGGTGCCATTAATATTTTTGTACCATGATCAGTTATCCGCATATTCAAGAACACATCATAAGCAAAATTTACGTTATAAAATCTGAAGTACGTTTAGCATCAAGACTACAAATGAAAAAAAATATATATACGACGTTAACTTTGAACCACACCCGTTACCAGCGGGATAGTGACAGGTTGAACGATGTGAAAGGACGTAGTGATTATTTTCCATATTGCGAATGTGCGATATGTTTACGTAGATAAAATATATCGCAGAGTGCGTAACAATCTCTGAGTCGCAACAATAATGGCTCCCCCCCTTTTTTTCTTCCAATTAGAACTGGAAACAACTGCTTGGCTTAAGATTACCCTCTTGTTTATATTTATAATTTCTCTAACATGTTTGTATACTACCCTGAGAGAGTTGTGTTGCAGCCATCTTCTAAGCAAGTTACTCATATTTTTTTTGAAGTAGCTCTCTTTTGTCGTAAAAACCAAATTGTCTAGACACGTAGTTTTTTACCATTATTACGGAAGGTCTGGAGCCATCAATGATGACATGAAATGAATGCGGAGATCAGTCTTCCCCATCTTTAGACAATGGATGTTCACGAAAAGAAAAAGAAAACTATTTAAAAACCAAGTTAACGCAAATAATTTTGACGAAGTTTGTTCACGATTAACAAAACACTATTCTGTTTGCTTTTCGTACATTTAAACATGCGAAAAAGAACGTGCTGTAGACGTTAGAACTAGTTGGTAAACTCGACTTTGTGAAATTGTTAGAAACATAGATAGGTACGAGTACGTTAATCCGTAGACCAAAAAAAAATGGGGTAGAGTGCGCACCAAAGGCGCGCATAGCTACTCAGTGTCCCAATATTGGACTGCGACTATCATAACTGACGTGGACAAGAGTTGAGGTTAGAACACTGTTTATGTAAACAAGGGGGTGTTTGTATACTTCATATAGCCAATTTATAGTGCAATTTAATTACATTTTAATTGCAATAATCATTTTATTCCTATAAAAGAACTCGTAGTTTTAAAATTAATATATAAACAAACACGTTCATCGGTGTTGACCATGCAACTTTGAAAGTTGTATGGTTGAGGGGTAGGTGAGTATTGGGTACATGAGCAGAATACTATTATCGTTCTATCTCAATCTTCAGTCTATGCGGCAATCCCTACTCTAGTGTATGTAAAACTAAGGGGAGCCGATATGACCTTTATAATCCATTCGCGGTTACTTCACACTTTTCTGAAGCCCTGCTAAAGTTCTACTTTTACGATATTCCTCCGCCTCGTGCTAACTAAGCTTAACTTAGTCTAGAAAATTATACCAAAGGACAACGCACCGAATTCATGTGCACTCAATTGTAATACTATTTTGCATGACAAGTATTTCTTACTAGGCGCTACAAATACATATTTGTTCTCACTGTTTTTATTCGTGTTTATTTGAAATGAAATATTATAATTTATAAATAAAATATAGGTAAAGCTTCAATTTAATGACAAAAAAAGACACTCCAATGTTAACAGAGGTATTAAACGTTTGTGATACATGGTATATTTAGAAAATAACTAAATATGTCATACGTAGGGTTATTTTTCAAAGGTTTGATTAAAAAAGAGTGAAGAAATCGCGAATAGATTTTAGTTAAAACATTAGACTTCATTCATTCAGCCCAGTGTATGCTACTGCGCACACGTCACAGGAAATCTATAATAGATTGCTGATGTATACACACTGCGAGGCTCAGCGCCCGATGATCTTCCACGTGTCTAAGTAGCACGTAGAACGTTCTTCTGCTCTACGTTGTAAACGGTTCGTGTCACTACACCCGAACACAAAGCCTACAGTTTACACTGAGAGAAAGGCCAACAAAGTATGTGTTTGTATACGGNATATATATATATATATATATATATATATATATATATATATTTAAATGCCCCAACCAAATATTTTGCTGAGTAAACAAAACTTTAAAAGCAACAAAATTAATTTTATACATATAAGAAAATACATGTATGAATAAACAGAACCTGTGTGTTGGGCCAGAATAAATCAGAATGCCAACCAAAGAAATTAGAATACCAACTAAATATTTTATTAAATCAACTGCATAGATTTGTTTGGCCACTCATTTGATAACCTTCATTCGAAAATACAACTCGATAGTTTGTTTTTGTTTTTTGTGACCATTTGGATAATAACAGTGTTTGTTAGTACATTTATTAATGCTTAATTATGGTGTAAACATCGTAATAAAACAAGTTCAATAGAAAACTAAAAAGTAAAGCTGTTGTACTTGAAATATTCATTTACACAAGTTGTCCAACATTTGAAATATATTTGTACAAAAACATTCCACTATCGTCAATAGTCACTTTAGCCTGAGATTGTTAAGCCGTAGCGCTTAGATTGAAGGTTGAGATGTTTTAGGTTCTAACCGCGGTCGGGCTGCCAATTTTTTATATATACCAGAAACTGTTTAATATACGTAAAGTCAACCAAATAATAAAAGAACAACAAAATAATTTGTCTAAGACAAAATATTTAATTGACCCTACACAAACAATGACTTTGGTTGCGCCAAACAAACTTTGTTTGAATAAAGAAAAATTTTACCTCGGGGTATTTATTGGCTGTGATATCGAAACAAGTTTTCTGTCAGCTTAAGTACCACACTGATGAAAGCATTTCTAATTTGCAACGCCAAAAACCGTAAATTAACGTGGGAGTGAAAGGGTGAAAAAGACTTTAAATCATGGAACTGTTTTTTGGCAATTCACTGTTTTCCATACAGTATATTATCCACGCAGTTTTTACGTTCAGATACACGAGGTTACAGATAAGCGTTTATTTGTGTAGGTATTTGTGTGTATTTACAGTATGTGCATGCACACACGTATATGAATGATGGTTTCATAAGTAATAAATTTGCTCTGAACCATCTATTTCAAAATAAAATTATATATGGCCTACAATAAAAACAAGTACTGTCGTGAACACAAATAGTTCTTTTCATGTAATTTCTAACGCAGGCCACTGCTGATTGCGTGACTAGGTCCAATAACGTTTCACACTGCGTTAAAAAAATATAAATATAGCTCTTTATCTTTGCGTGAGAAGTTGGAGCATTTAACGTGTTGTTCCAGACGTCTCGTGCACTTCGCTTGACTTAATTAAGAAGTTACGAAAGCATTCGCAGAGTTGTATTTCACGCCATATTCCTGGCCGCAGAGAATAAAGATTTCAGCCTCTGAACGTTTCGACCAGCGGCACAGCCAAAAACACGATTTTACGTTTGTCGCCTCGCACAGCATGAACAGAAATAAATATTTCTAGAAGATTAAGTAATAAGCTCCAGTTTCTTATATCCGGGAAAGTAAAGTTTTCTTCAGATTATGTATTAACGATCGCTAAATTCTTTCAACAGAATTTGGTTATGCTGTCCATTTTCTTGTATTTATTACTGACCAGAAGATTTCGATCATAGGACATGCTTAGCTTCAAACACGTAAACATTTAGACAGCTTTTCAATTCACATATAGTTTATAATTACACCCTACATGATTCTGAGCCGATGATAAACCAAATATTTGTACTATATCGAAGATAATGTCTTAAAAAATTATTTTTAAGAATATTTTTATATAACTTTGGGAATCACATTTTCCAGTGATGGAGCTGACTTGCAATATTTATAGTAGTAGTGGTGTTCCAGGGCAATTTATTTTATTTATAATCGAATACGACACGGAAACTCACACGCGCACGCATTTAGTCAATACGAAAAGACACATGGCCACAGATTATTCTTAACATTTTTTACAAAAGCAGTTTCATTCTATGGTTAAATGGGAATAAAATGTGTAGGCATAAATTTTCCTTAATAAAATAGAGAATGGAGACTTAATGCGTTCAACTATTCCGATGTTCATATTCATTCCCACACGCTATAAGGGAAAAATACATAACGTACGGTGATTATGAATCAGATTAACATTTATAACATATAATTTCTATCGACAAAATAGAAATGCAAGATAAAATGTTTATACACAAGTGGGTCCAGGAACCCTTAGTTTTAGATTTCTTGGAGGCTTTCCTTTGCGCCTACCCCCGAAGAGCAGTCATCCCTAACTGCTTTGTTAAAGTCATTTACAGGCTGTTAACGGCAAACTGAGCACTTTCNACCCCCGAAGAGCAGTCATCCCTAACTGCTTTGTTAAAGTCATTTACAGGCTGTTAACGGCAAACTGAGCACTTTCGAAAACCCTGGTTAAGATCTATTTGTACGCATATTATGCATTATTCCACCGTTTATATAATTAACACTGCATTTGGCGTGATCACTTTATTCATGCGTCGGTCAAATGAACCTATGAAAGTATTAGAAAAGTAAATATTTTACGAATTTTCTAATTCCTACACTTATATGCAATAAAAGAATAAAGCAAAATAAATCATTTCGGTATTCACACATGTTTACCTAACACCTTTAATTCAACGTTAAGACCAATAACTACTTTTTTTCTATCGTTACCAACTTTACTAGGCGCATGCCTGTCGGAGTTCCCGTTAAAATACATGTAGGTCGGTGCAGTGAGATTTTTGAAAGGTTAATTACAGAGGTGCTCAATTAACCGTGAACAGTCTTTAAATACGTGGTAATTTTTGGAGACATGCTTAGTTACTAAGACACAGGACTTCTATCCACAACATACATGTAGCTATCTTCTCACGGAAATAACTAAGAATGGCATAAATTTGCTTTAATTTATTCTCTAGTCTTAATTATATTTTCGCGTCACCTGCCAAGAACTGCAGAAGTGGTACGTAGTAGTTTTTAATCTATTTCAGACACGCAGTTACAGAACGTTAGAATGAACGGAATTTACATAATCTAAAAACCATTAAATGAATCCTGGAATAAAAGTTCAGTTGATTCAAATCTGGTGACCGTGCTTGCCTGTCAGTGGATCTCCCTCATATAATAAATACATTGTGTATGAAACTTGTAATGTAGTCTTTTAGACACATTTTGGGCGAAGAATAAAGAGCTTAAGTGAGATAGAGGGTCCACAGTTCGAATACTGACTCGAGTTTCGGTTAATTTTTAACGAACTTTGTACGTGATGCACGCGATGTATAGATTTAAGCAATCTCGGGTATTTTCGGCAATCTCGAGTCGAGCCGATGTAGAGGCCCCAAGTCTGCCGAAGATTGCCGAGCTCATCCGAGTCGAGCCGAAGCCCCCGCCAGCCACAGCCACAGTCACACAGCTCTCATTTGAAATATAATGTGCCGAACACATCATAACACCACTACTCATATTTGAAATCATATACTATTTTTTCGTGAGGTACAAAATATAATGCTTAAAATTCGTGTCTTTAACTAATGATTTTTTAACAGATTTGTGCAACTTTACATAATACTTTTTTTGTTATTAACATAACTTTTTTTGTCTTATTACGAATTAGATTTACACGCTGCAATAAAAAAAAATCCTATTTAGTTTATTTTCAGAATGAAAGATAGGCTTATGAGATAACTATCCTTGTTGCGTGTATGTATGTGTGTGTAGGTGAGTATGTGAGTATCTGTGTCCTCTCCCCTCCCCTAAAAATTTTTGAAACCGTGTGCCAACTTTCACCAAATTTAGTATATATATATATATATACAGTCCTTAATAAGGGAATATGATTTTTATAGTTTTCGGTTACGTTGAACTCTTATTTTCAAAATGGCAGCCCGCGATAAGACAAAAAAACTTTATGTATTAATATAGCAACATCTTCCAAAATGGCTGACAAAAATGGTATCTTTTATGACAAATGTGATGTATGCAATAGATACTTTGAGCATACAATATTTGGTTGAAACTGGCTTAACAGTATGTCATATAAACAAAATAATCCTAAAATTGCTATGTATTCGTCATTTTGAAAATAAATGCCTGATCAATTGAAATTACTTACCTTAAATGGCCTAACGTAATGCTACTAACGAGTCAAATTTGAGGAGAATCGGTTGAGTCAGTTTTGAAATATAATAAAAAAGCTTTATTTTTTCATGTAGTGCTATCATACAAAATGGCTTACCAATAAAAATAGTAACCTCTACATTCAAAAACTATATGCTGCTATGTCAACATAGGAAAATTGGTTAAAATCGGTTGAATGGTTCCCGAGATGTAACATATAATGAATTTTTTAATGGCCGCCATTTTTAAACTAAGTACCTGGTGTGGTTGAAAACTATATAAGTCAGATTTCCTTACTAAGTACTATATGTGCACCGAGTTTGGTGATATTCGGTTTACGCGTTCAAAGTTCAAAGTTACAAGAACACTGTTTGTAGTTCAACAAAGGATTTTCTTCGCAAACGGGTTTCCAAGAATTTTTCTTGTAAAAGTAGAAACAAATTTTTACAGAGTACGTTGTTCATTGGTTGCGAGAAGCGAGCTCAACTAAGAACATTGCACGTCAAAAATGTTTAACGATTGCAACACTTAAACGCGTAAATTAGCTAGGTTCAGAATAGGTTCAGAATGTTATGAT